>PVJL010003047.1:0-170716 GCA_004026885.1 Lyroderma lyra
AGGTTTTCAAGTTCTTTGGGTAGATCCCCAGAAGGGGGATTGCTGGGTCAAATGGTAGCTCCATTCCCAATTTTCTGAGGAACCTCCACACTGCCTTCCACAGTGGTTGTACCAGTTTGCACTCCCACCAGCAGTGTACCAGAGTTCCTTTTTTCTCCACATCCTCTCCAGCACTTGTTATTCCTTGTCTTGTTGATAACAGCCATTCTAACAGGTGTGAGGGGGTATCTCATTGTGGTTTTGATTTGCATTTCCCTGATAGCTAATGAGGATGAGCATTTTTTCATATGTCTGCTGGCCATTTGTATTTCTTCATGGGAGAAGTGTCTGTTTAGTTCTTCTGCCCACTTTTCAATTGGGTTTTTTTGTTGTTGTTGTTGTTAAGTCTTATTAGTTCTTTATATATTTTAGATATTAGGCCCTTATTTGATGCGTTATTTGCAAATATTTTCTCCCATTCAGTTGGCTGTCTCTTTGCCTTGTTGATGGTTTCTTTTGCTGTGCAGAAGCTTTTTAGTTTGATATAGTCCCATTCATTTATTTTTGCTTTTACTTCCCTTGCCTTGGAGGACAGGTTCATGAAGTCTTCCTTGAGCCCTAGGTCTATAAGTTTAGTACCAATGTCTTCTTCTATACAGTTTATTGTTGCGGGTCTTATATGAAGGTCTTTAATCCATTTCGAGTGAATTTTTGTATATGGAGAGAGTTCACAGCTCAGGTTCATTCTTTTGCATATGTTTTTCCAGATTATTAAATAACTATAAGATTAAATAACCAAGAACCATATGACTTCATTCATATATGGAATATAAAACTGAAAGCAACAAAGAAACAAAAACTCAAAGACACAATCAATAGTTTAGTGGTTACCTGAGGGAAAGCAGAGACATGGTAGGAGAGGAGGGAGGAGGAGTCAAGTATCTGGTGATGGAAAGAGAACTGACTTTGGGTGGTGAACACATAATGCAATACATAGATAAGGCACTGTAGAATTGTACATCTAGAACCTATGTAATTTTTGCTAACCAATGTCACCCCAAAAAGGTTAACAACCAAAAAAATTAAAATGCATGCTACATTTATTTATTCTAGATGTTTATGTGCCAAAACTGCATCTTTGTTTAGTTTTTATTAATAGATGTATGTGTATGAGCCTTATATATGTAATGTGTATTTTATTTTTTCTCTAATCGTTAGAAATAGCCAATATAATGATAGGTGATTATTTGTTTTGTAGTATTTATAATGTCATAGTTTACTTTTGACATCTTTCAGAATATCACAATAACCATGAAATGAAGGCAAGAATAGTAGTAGTTCAGGAAGCTGACAGGAAACCCTCATTTCATTTAATTGGCATTACACTTAACACCTGCTATGCAATGACTCACACCTATTGAAAATAGCTTACAGTAGTCTTGCTGGGTTCTGAGGGCTTTCCTCAAGGCCTGAAGGGGAAAATCTCCTGGAAAGATCTACCATTTATTATTTACAAACATTTTTTTTGAAAGGCAAATGCAGCTGTCCCCATTAGTAACCTAGATGTCATGCTTTCTCTCAAGCACAGGTCGATCTCTATTGAAAAACTTCTCCATATCACATGGAAATGACAAGTGTAGCCCACACTGTTAATACTAGCAATGTCTTATAAATTTAAGCTACATTACTTAGGCAGAAATTTCGGATGTTAAAACAGAGAAAAAGTTTCATGACCAACATTCTCAATAGGATCAAATGCCAACATTACCTATTACTTGAACCATAAACTCAGTTTATTTGGGGTCATTGATAATGTCATCATGCCTGAAGTTTTCTGGCTGCTTTGGTTAGTTGAATTTCACTTCATGGAAGAAAATGATATTACTTGATTTTTACTATTTTATTGGATTGTGTACTAATTTAAACACTGCATTTAAGATCACAATGAACTCTCAAAAGAATGTGAGAAATGTCCTTCTTAAATTTATACTTAATTTGGAAGTTATCTTAAGCTATGTAAAATAAACCAGTAAGTTTGGAATTTAACTGCTTTCCTTCATAAGTATTGCTCAGTCTATGGTAAATGTTCTTTCTTTTTACTTCTTCCTAATAATTTCCACATCTCAGTTGTATTAAGTTGCAAAAATAATATATTGAGTTCAATGCATTAAAATGAATTAGATCAGTGTATCTTTTTGTGTATGTTGCTTAACAAGGTAAAGAATGCCTTTGCTCTAAGATAATGGGGGAAAAAGATCAATTAAATTATTTAAAACTATTGTCAAGTTAGTTATTTTAAAAAAAAAGAACGCAGTCTTTACTCTCAATTTTGTATTGAAGTTTCATTTTTATACACCATAGTATTAAGAGATTGCCTTTTACTCATGAAAAAAAAATCAGTCATGTGGGGAAAGGGAAGCCTTCACTAACAAATGCTTGTACTTCCACATCATACCTTCATATTACTTCAAATTACCTAATGTCATCAATAAGGTCTTCGGGGAGAAAAAAAAATCATCTTTATAATTCTCCAATATTTTATTTTTAATAACTATTGTAAGATATTAAAGTATGTTATATTCATCATAACCTTTAATATATTATTCCTGGTAAGACTTCATCATGAATTATAGAAGTATATGTAAAATATATTATCTTCATTGAATAACTGGGGAAATTAAGGACATATCTGTTCTTAGTAGTTTTAGCAATGTAATCAGTTTCACTAAAGGCAATGGCAATCAAAACATACAAAAGAGAACCATGATTTGGTTATGTAGGTAGCTCCGGGGAAGCATGCACAATATAACATAATAATTTGTACATATTGTCTAATTCAAATAAAAATATCTATCCACAGCCATATGTTATTAGTTGTAGATCTATAAGGAAATAGGCAAGGGCCATGCAAGAAATAAAACTTTTTTTTTCAAGAAAAGTAATACTTATTCAGAAAATATAAAGTTACACATTTATGGGAGCTCCCTGGTGGTGTAGTGGCTAAGGCTTCGGCACTGTCAACGCTGCAGCCTGGGTTCAATTCCCAGCCAGGGAACTACCCACATAACATAAATAAGTAAATAATTAAATAATTTTAAAAAAATAAAGTTATACATTTGTGTGCTAGGAATTTTATTTGATACAGGTGATCAAAGATAAATTTCACATGGGCAATTTCTTGAAGGAAACCCCCAAAACCAATAGAAACAAATGAACACATAATTACAATACACAGAAACAAATGACATAAAAGAGTGATTCATGTGATGCTATGGAAGGACACAAAAGGGGAAGGAAAAGAATTCACTAGGTCAGGCTAAGGGGTCAGGATCCCTGGGGTGGATAAAGTGTGTGATGAATTTTTAACGTTATATGGGCATTAATCTAAACATATTGATGAGCCCAAGTGAGAGATACTCAGAAACTTGCAAGTAGTTAAGAATGGCTGGTGCACAGACAGTAAGAGCAGTATTGTAGAGATAAAGAAGTCTCTTATATAAAATCCTAAGGATTTAAACTTTGTTCTGTGGAGGCTGTGGGAAGTCAATGAAAGATATGAAGCAGGGAAATGATAAGAGGAAATTCACATTCAGAAAGAACTCTTTGGCAGCAGCGTGGAGAATTAATGGCTGAGGGCCAGGGAGAATGCTCAGGGGGGTGGTGTTAAGATTAGTGTGGTAAGTGGGAAAGGAGTGAATCAAATTAAGTGCCAGGGAGCAGGCAATAATGTTGAATATTGCTAAATGAAAGAGTTAAGAAAAAGGAAAGAAAAGTCTGTTTGGAGTCATTTTATGAAAATTGTAAAGTGATGGGATCTGGGGCTTTGCTTGTTTACTACTGTTTCCAGTTCAGGATCAGGCCCTGACATACAGGAAACAATGATTTTAAAAAATAATTACATAAATGATGTGACCCTATTTTCTCTACCAAACATAAGGTGTGAGGTTGTCTTCTGAGTGTCGGGAGAAATCATTAAGTTAGATTGGTTGAGTAAATAACTGCTCAAAGAATTTATAAAAGGACATAATCAGAGAAACATATACATGTCTTGACAATTGTGAGGGTAGATTGTTAGTGATTGCTTTCATATTTTTGAATGGTTTTCTCTAGCAGTGATAAGTATCTGGAGTTGAATGGGAAAGGCAGATACATGGATGAGAGAATATGGGACAAAGGAATTGAGGGCTGACTAAGGGAAAGAAGGGAGAAAGGACTTTTATACTTCGAAAACAATAAAAGCGTTCGAACTCTGGAGGTTTGTATGAGGTCAAAAATATTTATAGTGTTATGAATAATCATGTAGAGGAGCTGGAAGGGTGAGAGGCTATGGGGAATCAACAGAACGTTCAAGCTTATTATTCCACATTTGAGCAGTTGCACTGGATGATGAGGTCTATGGCATGGCCTTGGTGTTGTGACTGAAATACAGTGGCCCTGGAGATCATTCCCACGGAGGACATAGGAACCACGATTTTAGATTGTGGAATGGCGTGGGGGAGCCTGAATTATGTGTATTAGCATTTCCTTGCAGAATGTTGAGTGTGGACGAAAAGGGAGCCAGCATTTAAAAGGATGTAGGCAGGAAGCAGTATCCTCATAGGAGCTTATATTAGTTTTCCATGGCCATTGTAACAAATTAAAAAAAATTAATAGCATAAAAAGCACAAATGTTTTATCTCATTGTTCTGTAGGTGAGAAGTCTGAAATGATTCTCAGTGGGCTAAAATCAAGGTGTCAACAGGTCTGTTTCCTTCTGGAAGATCTAGGCAAGAATCTAGTACTTTGTCTTTTCTACCTTCTAGAGACCACACACATTTCTTGACTCATGGCCTCATCACTCCATCTTTAAAGTCAAAAATGAATGGCAGGTCTAGTATTACTCACACTGTAGTACTTCAGTTCTCTGCTATCATCACCACAGTCTTCTTCTCTAACTTTTTAAGGACTCAGGTCATGAGGCCCACCTGAATAATTCAAGATAATCTTGCCATCTGGAGGCACTTAATCACATCTGTGAAGTCCTTTTGACATGGTAAGACAAGATATTGAGAGGTTCCAGGAATTAGAATGTGGACATCTTTGAAGCTGTATAATTTTGCCTAGTATGGAAGCTCTGACTCCATTAAAGCAAAGAAGTGTTGAAGCATGTTGCAAATTGAGTGTGGTATTAATGGGGCTTTATGTACCATGAAGTAAGAATTTCAGAAGGCATTGTTGAAAGGTTTGGAAGGAGTCATAAAATTGGTCTAGAAATATGGTTTAATTTTCATGTTATCTCTAATATCTCTATCTCTAAAGGGCGCAAAACTTTTCTAGGTTTAATTAGCCTTAACCACAGACAGATTATTTTTAATAAAGACATAAATTATAGATTTAGTAAGTGAAAGATAATTTCATGTTCTTACTTATGCTAGTATTAGCATCTTTTGTTTAACTCCTCTGAGGTGTTATGTAAATATGATATAAGGTTATGATTGCACATAATGTGCTTAGATCAAATTTACTGAAGCCAACTCTCTCATTTGTAATGAGCAACAGTTGTGATATAGTTATTATTTGAATCAACATAGGAGACTGGGCTCAAAATAATAACATTGTGAATTTGCATATGATCATAGACAGACTCTCTCAAGTCACTTATATGAAAAATGCCAACCCTTTATGAGTAGTTTTCACTATCAAATGTTATTTTTAGGCAATATTTTTTGTTAAAACTTTAACTTAGTAATTAAAAAATAAAATAATAAAAACAGGGATACAATATTATTATTTTAAGGCATACGATGATTCAAATACAAAATATTGATTCCATCTATATTATACTTCCTCAGAAAGATATGTTCTGATTAATAAAAAAATGTAGAGCTTTCTGTATTACATGATAACATCTTAATTTAGTAAGTAAAATGTTCACCTAACAATCAGCCAAATTTGGAGACAGTATCAAAGAAGAGCTATGCAAACTGACAAGACAGAAGATTTATAGAATTTAAACATGTTTAAAGCAACCCTTTATTATTTTGTTACAAATATCATAGTGTTTAAAATACACATTACAATATTCTTCAAATTGAATAGGTATTATACTCTACAATGGCGGTTTTCAACCTGTGGGTTGCGACCCCTTTGGGAGTCCAATGACCCTTTCACAGGGGTCACCTAAGACCATCGGAAAACACATATCAGATATTTACATTACGATTCATAACAGTAGCAACATTACAGTTATGAAGTAGCAACGAAAATAATTTTATGGGGGTCACCACAACATGAGGAACTGTATTAAAGGGTCATGGCATTAGGGAGGTTGAGAACACTGCTCGACAATCTACTTTGACATTTTCTCCCATTTTTGTATTATTAAACTCCTGGAATATTATTAACAAGTGGTATGTATGGATGAGATGATTGTATCCTCTAAACATTTGAACTTTTCTTGTCTTTGTACATAAAAATAATGGTGCTTATCTAAAACAGGGATGTTCCAATAGTTTACCTTTTTTTAATCATTAGTGGGCTGAAAAATTAGAAACTGTGAAATGCATGCATTTTTCAGCATTATTAAGATATAATTGACAAAGTTGTGAGATATTTAAAGTGTACATTGTGATGATATACACTGAATATATATGCATTTAAAAAATTAACATGATTGATTTGTCTATCCTTTAAGCTATTGAAAAATAGTTTTAATAGTGATGTTTCACTCTCAGGCAAAAAAGCTTAATTTCTTTGTTATGTTGAATAACTATTTGTTGAGGTAGTTTTAGTCATTAACAAATAAATGAGAGATAAATATTTGAGATCTTCTGGAGAAAGGTAGGAAGGGTTCAGTCAAGGTACATCTAAGTGTGGATCTGAGGCATAAATCAACTGAGAATATGTATCTATTCATCATTCAATATTTATGTATTCTCACTGTCAAACTTGAGGTTTCATAGAAAAGTATATCCTTTTATAGACTCAAATAGATTTATATATTGTAGAGAATTGTGTCTCATACATAACTAAAAATTCCAGGTTCCATCTAAGTGTTTTCGAACTGTTAGAGCAAGTGGTGGTACCCGTACCTCTGTAGGTATGTGCTGGGCCATTCAGGGGTATGCAAAAAATAGTCAGTAATGGCAAGAAAACAAGTAAAGTTAAAAATGCAAAATGTTACTTATGGAACAATAACTGTTTCCATTAATGGAAACACTTCAAAATTAAATCACATTAGCGAATGATGATTGATGAGGGCATGGCTATGAACCCTTCCCCCACACAGCTTTCCTATCAATCATTACACACAGTTTCAGAACAATCCATTTGTGATTTTTCTGGAACTTCCCCAAACATATAAATACATGCATAGCCAGACTGTTTGATCAGTTTAGTTATTGATCGAGTAAAAGTAGGTGTGTTGTCTTTAATCGTGATTCTTTTCAAGTAGTTTTTTAATTTAATGTTTAATACTCAATCATCATTAACAGTATTTAACTGTTACAAATATTGTAAAATTAAATCTGTAGTTTGTACTTTTAGTGTAGTATTTTTTTCCTAACTTATTCCCTCATTTCCACTATTTTATCTTAAGATAGGCACTGAACAAAAATGTTAGTATTTAAAAACAGCTATTTTAAAAACAAGGGATATAATTTATAGAAATGAGTTTAAAAGGGATGCACAAGTGGAAAAAGGTTGGAAACCACTATGTTAGAGTTACAGGCTCTGTGGACATAGTTTCCTACTGATTAAGTCTACTCTATAAAGTTGAATACACTGATATGTCAGATACTGGATACCTGAGACATATGCTGAAGTTCACAAATCAACAATAACCTCAAGAACCTAGATAATGATTTATATTTATGAAAACCTCTGATTATTCTAAGAAATTGTGACTTCATTTGCTTCATCTGATTCTACAATTTTTTTGAAATCTGAGATTCTCTTGATCTTAAGATTGTTACAGTTTGCATTATCTATCTGTTTTACCCATTTGACAGTTTAAATTTAAACAAATGTATTACACTTGAATAAATAAGCAATGTTCTTGTTTTTCTCTTGCAGTTTAAATTTTAGTGTTTAAGGTGTCCAATTATATCTTTTAGATAAATCAACTTTATCAGTCATTAGAGATAAAAAGTTGATTATCACAGAATTTTGAAGCTGTGGAAAGTCATGATTTAAGAAAGCAGTTCTACTAAGAGAGTAGATCTTAAAAGTTCTAATCACAAGAATAAATTTTTGTTACTATGTACCCATATGGTTGTGGATGTTAACTAAACTTATTGGGGTGATCATTTTGCAATATATACAAATATTGAATCATGATATTTTGTATCTAAAGCTAATATTATATGTCAGTTATATTTCAATTAAATAAAAATTCAAACTAAAATTTAAAAGAAAAGAAAGATTCAAACAGCACATGAACATAGGGAAAAGTAAATCCCCTTCCTCCTGCCATAAAAACCAGTTCAGTATGTCTCTTCAATAGCTTTCTATGACCAAACACTTAAACATTTGACTATATTCAAGCATATGTAATATGTATACCCTACCCTTTTTTTCAAATATTTTGTAAAGTGACAATAACTAAAGGGTCAAACAGCTATTAGACTTTGATTAATTCCTTCCCCATATTATGCCATGGATAAGTTTCAAAAATTCAGATACCTTCACCATAGGTATTAGCTGAGCAAACTAATAATTCTAACTCATTTAACAAGTGCTTTCTTGTCACGTCATTGCAAAATTTTCATCTATGGGAAGTGAACACAAAAAGTCTCAAATGATTTACTGGCATTCTTATTCTCTACTAATTTGTGTAAAGTGTTTAAATAGGTAAAACTTTTTTTGGCTTAAAATATCAGTTTAGTCACATTCTGGTTCAAGAGGACATATTTGTTTCATAGGTTATGGCTTAATTCCAAGTATAAGACTAGAGAAGTTATAGGGATCGGACGAACTCTGTGGTTCCCAGACAAATTTTGGAAAAGCAGAATTAAAATGGTAATTTTAGGATACTATTGAGAGAAAGAGGGAAGTGTGTCAAGTAGGAATTGCAACATAAGGACAGAAAAAAAATGGAGTAATTGAAGTGACAAATTTAAGAGAAGTTCAAGAGAAGTTCATGCAACTCTCAAAGGTTACTCAGGGCTTTAGTATATTTTTTAGGTTCATGATTCATCGATGGATGGGCAAGACTACTCACATAAGCCTCAGTGAGCAGGATTGGCAATAGTCCATTGCAAAGTACAGTTGACCCTTGAACAAAATGGGGTTGAACTGCACAGGTCCACTTGTACGTAAATTGAAAAAAAAGATAAAGGATCAACTGAATTTCAGATCTGTGGCTGAGAATCTGTGAATACAGAAGGCCAACTATAGTTGTACATGGATTTTCGAATGCATAGGGGCCGGTACCCCTGACCCCTGTGTTATTCCAGGGTCAACTGTAGGTTTTTTCCTACCTATCTTTAATGTTGATTTTTATTTTATTTTTCTAAGCTAATTTTCTTTTACCCAAACTATTTGTAGTGCACTTAATGGAGATTAATTATAAAAGTATCTGTTAATGAGAATTTTGAAATCTGAGAACATTCTGAGAAAATTTCTGTGGTCATGTGCTTGAAGTAGTAACCAATAAAGAAATAGTTTTTCACAGAAATATTTATTTTTAACATCTCATCTGTATGAGGCAATACTGAAATATTGCTCATAATATGACATTTATTTTACATATATAGTCAAGTAATTATTTATGCAGTAATCATTCTCTGAATTATTAAACATGAAATGTTGATACAAAAATATATGGTGAATTAGAATAATTGGAAATGTTTTTGATTATTGATGGGAAATTTTATTATTTTTTAACATGTCATTCAAAAATTAATAATGATCGTGTAAAATAAAGTCCTATTTCCATGTTTATCATTAAATCTCCTTTTTAGTTACCACTTTTCAGTGTATTTCAATTCCTTTGGAATATTTAACTAACACATCTCAGAATAACAATGTCTGATCAAGTGATAAAAACTGCTAATTTCATTCATTTCATCACCTGCCTAGTATTTTCAAGGAGTGAGAAAACACGTATGGGCCTGCAAAACCCATGTATTTATTCATAAACCCAGTTCGTTCCTAAATAACTTGATGTTACTCTCTGGTGCCCTGTTAACAATACCAGTTTTAAATCATTAAGGTTAGTACAGTTATTTGAGCAATTCTTATTAAAGTTGGTACATACATAATGCTATTTTTGGTTTTCTTTCAAGGATCACCTGTTTCACCTGGAATCACACACATCTGCGAGAGGAAGGGGCAGGTGTCCTTTTGATCCCAGCTCCTCCTTTGTCTCCACTTTAATTGGTAATTATTGCTGCCTCAGACATCAGATGGTAGTCATATTGATTTTGAAACCTCAGTTACATTCTTTTGGTACTTCTTTATATATGTTGCCTTGTCATGTCTACTGATTTGTGCTGGGAGCAATAACATTAAACTTCGATTTGAATCAATTTGGCTCTACAACAAATGCAATGCTATACAAATAGCGTACATGTCTCATTTTGAAAACACAAATTGTTATTTAATATCTGATATAAGATATTTTGTATTGTACCATTTGTTGTTCACAAAATGCAATTATGTGACTATTTTATGAAAATTTAACTAGAGAAACTAAACTATTTCATCATCTGTTAATTCTTTGTTTTAGTTAGCTTGTGATTTTAAGGGAACTTTTAATATGCTCTTATTGGTATCTGTCTCTGTATGAGTAGAATACAGCAGAAAGTCATCTTAATTGAGAACTTCGAAATTATTTATACAAATTCCTGTTAACCTAGAATATAAGCTATAGAGGTCAACAAGCTCAAATTACCACTAGTTACCACATTGGAATTATAGAGTAGGTTTGTCATGTCTGATCTGGATTTCAGTTTCATTCAATTAGATAAGTGAAGTACCTGAGAACTTTACTTAAGACACAGCAAAATACTTTTCATTCTTTTTTATACTATTATATTTGAGGTTGAAAATGGAACATTTGTTAAAGTTCTCCAACTGTGTGATGATATAGAGAGATGGATGAGTTCCCAAGGATAAGATGGAAGAGTGTTACCACACCTAACTATAGCTATGTCATTAGGAATCATTCTATTTTTTCAGTGTTGGGAGGTTCTGCTATAGGTATGGTATGATGTACAAGTTTCTATTATTACATTTGCAATACTTAGCAATATGCTAATATTATTAGGTCATGGTGTTTGCAGAAAAGGAAAAGTTGTGAAAAGCATGTTGAGTCTTCTTTTTTTAAAACTGCACCAAGCAGATTTTTTGGGGGGTGGGGGGTAATTCCCTGGCTGGGAATCGAACCTGGGCCTCGCCATTGAGTATGCCGAAGCCTAGCTACTACACCACCAGAGAACTCCCTAAGTCTTCTTATTTTAAATAAATGGTTAAAGTTTAAAATTCCCCACTGTTGATTTATCACAGCATCTTCTGCTTGGTTTAGAGTTGGTATAGATGTTCCTGTGAATTCTAGAGACTGTATGTTAACTGAACTTACTCCAGACAGTTGATTTTCATGGGCTTTGCATATCACTTCCTACACTCTCCCATCTCACTCCTGGTACTCAAGTCTAGATGAGTAAATCTTATAAACACAAGCCCATATATTATATATATACACACACATATTATATATATATATATATATATATACATATATATATGTATATATATATATATATACACACACACACACTCATGTATATACACACATATAAATCTTTTGTTAGCTTTAATTAATAGGAAAAATTTGCTTTACTTCAGCTTCACAATTTGAAAAACTGTAAGATGGAAATATCATATAGTAATTAAATTCTTCAGGGGATTAAATAAAGAGATGTAATACTTTTAAAGAATTCAAAATTTTAAAGAAAATATTTTTCAAAGATATCTTATGTTCCTCTACTGACCTGTGTGTGTGTGTGTGTGTGTGTGTGTGTGTGTGTGTGTGTGTTGTATGTAAACAGAATATCAGGGAGCTTTTAAAAATAGAAATATTGTTTGCTAAGTCAATTTAGGCTTAGTAGGAATCAAAACCTTAGGAATGATATTTTTGGTAAATGTCACATCCATAAATATTAGAAATTCCTAGTAGACTGACAGAATATGAATTAATATACATGCATTTGATAGACTTACACAATTTTTTCCTGATGTTTTTAGTAGTTTTTAAGCTGCATATATTTAAGACTTGAATATGTCTGGATGAAAGAGATATCTTTCTTTTACTATACAATATCTTGTACAGAAAAGTCCCCCTATAAATATTGACTAAATGGAATACTCACTCAAGTTCCTAAATAAGCAAATGACCAAAATAAATTTTGCGATATTATTCATAAAATTATTACAAATAGTATTGAAAGTAAAAACTTATACAGTAAATGCTACCTTTATAGTGCAATTCTAAAAATATTTGAATATCATTTATTTTTAACATTTCATTTAAATTGTTAAAAGTAATTTCTTTTGCCACCCTGCCACTCACCACTCAGACTCCCTGGAGTTTATTTATGCATGAAACTAGAAATTTGAAACTGAATTTTTTAAGAGGGGAAATATTACTGGAGGGACATTTCCAAGTGAGTTTCATTGAACTTCCAAATCGAATTATACTCTGCTGAAATGTGAAGTGCTTGCCATCTGGGTGGCTGTTTAGCTTACTTGCAAGAGAAATCAAATCATAAGAGCCCTCCAAACTAAACACAAAAGTTATAGAATAATCTCTCCAAAGAGGAGAAATAAAAATATAATTCTTCACATTTATCCACTAGCTTTCATCCCAAAGTACCTTCGAGAGATCATTCACGCACTATGGAAATGCTGAAACCACTGGGGTGGAAACCTGATAACCTATTGAGCCAGCAACTCTTTAAAACAGAGGAAGTAGAAATAATTTATCCAATTGAAAAAGCAGCAGGAATTTGGGCTGGAAAAATGGAGCTACCTGAGTTGGAATTTGAAAGCTCAGTGTAGCTTACTCTAACAGGGGAAGAATGCATTAACATGGTAATTTATGGCCACACATGTTCTCTGCTGATGGGTTAGGACAAGCCTCCAGCAAAAATATAAAAAAAAAAAATTAAAAAGGAGACTATCTTTATTTGTTTAGTTAATTTTTT
This sequence comes from Lyroderma lyra, assembly GCA_004026885.1. Classification (NCBI taxonomy): domain Eukaryota; kingdom Metazoa; phylum Chordata; class Mammalia; order Chiroptera; family Megadermatidae; genus Lyroderma; species Lyroderma lyra. Next base: position 13,164 of record PVJL010003047.1, read on the forward strand.
AGAATCTTTTATTTAACGCTTTTATTATTTTTAATATTTTAATCTTTATTAAATTTATTGGGATGACATTGGTTAGTAAAATTATATAGAATTCAAGTGTACATTTCTATAATACATCATCTATATATTGCAAGGTGTGTTCATCTCCCAGAATCTTTAGAACATTGCTCCTTCCTTGAATCTTTGTTAATTATAGATCACTCTTGATATTTAATGCCTGTTCACATTATAAGGCACTTTCATGATAAAAACTTGAATTTGTAACAAAACTCATAAAACTAACAAGGCTCCCAAAGGAAAAACCATGCTGGAAATCAGAGAATTTCTTATGATTTCTTAACTGTAGTTAGAATTTTCATTTCAGTTACTTTAAATTCAGTTGACATGGAGTAAAAGCTTACTGAAAAATTCAATAAAGAATGAAGATTATTTGCTAGTGAAAGACAAGTTAATGAATACATTTTTATTAAATTTATAATTTAATTTAGAAATGAAATGTTAATAACATGATTCTATGTGAGACAGAATTCAAAGAGTAAAACATGCTCCTTATTGAGCTATATTCTGTATATTCAGAAGCCAATCAAAATGAAATCATCTATTAATTAGTCTGACTCTTAAAATGTCTTGGTAGCAACATAATTTATGGCCTATAAGTTCATATCTCAGGAATAATATTTCTACATGATTAGCCACATTTTCCCTCTCCTGTGATTACTAATATTATATTTTAAAATGTCCTTAAGTATGTAAGACATTACAATCTTATTTTTAAAAGTTTGTTGAAACAATAAATTATTTTCTAAAATGAATTGTTGCATTACTTGCCTATCCCTATCAAGTCATCCAAAGGTACTTAGTACTTACTGTTTCACTAAATTAGTGGGTTTGGTGACTGGAGAAATAAAAATTCAGGAAACATATTCTGTACATAGTATGCCATTTTGCCCAAGAAGAAAAATGATAGCTGATTCTTTTTCATCAGTTATGCCTGATGTATTATTTCAATATTTTCCTTATTAGGTTGATAACACCTTCAGTAACTTCAAGATTTCTCTTATAATTTGCCCTCTCAATTCTATTGCCATTTTTAAAAATGTTTCATTCTGACCCAGTTTATATTATTCGGTCCAGGAGTAATTTAATACCTATCATACCTAAGGTACCTAAAGTATGCTAACATTCACGTTCCATATTACTAGTGTTTGAGGATAAACACTCTAATTTGTAATGTACTTTTTTAGATTTTGCTTTTAAATTATGAGCTTTGCTGCTATGATATTTTCAAGGTGGTTCTCAAATTAAAGATATTAAAATGTATTTCAACAAATTACCACAAATATTTTATAATCACTGAAAATTTCTTTTTACACTTTTTTGTCCTATATTACTTTTTTCAGCAGATAAATCTACAAAAGCTTACAGCCACTAAAATTTTTTCCTGCACTTTTATTCATAATAATGAGACCTTTGTGAATATATCTCCTAATACAAATTCTATGAATTAAAGGTCAAAGTTGATTGCATGAAAGGGAGTTGAAATACATGCAGGAAAAATTTAGGTGATTATTTCAAGATCTTCATAACATTCTTTTTAATCAGCTACATTTATATTCAGGGCAGAGTTATAAATGAATACTTCCCATACAAAGTAGAACTTAATAATATTTGAAAAATAAATGAAAACAATATAAATGAAGGTAAAATATACATCTCTGTAATTGCAACCTCTATAAGTGTAACAAATGAATGTGCTAGCTTGTTTCTTGAATTCACCCCAACTGTATAGAAACTTAGATTTAAAGCTATATTCCTTTACCATATTTCTGTCCCTAAAGAATATTCATAATTTCTTACCCAATACTGCTGCTCTCTTACATATGGCAGAATGCCAGTTAGCCACATACTTACTGTTGCTTCTGGCCATAACTGCTAGTCTCTAAGGAGCTGTTTGAATACCTTGCTTGTGGTTTCCTAAAAAACAAAACAAAACAAAACAAAACAAAACAAAAAGAAGAAAAAAGATACACCCTTCAATTCCCCTTTGACATTCTCTACATTAGGAATCTAGTTTGACCATGCAAGTATCCATGCCACTGGTTTCCAGCCAAGAAAACTCATAGAGTACTGCCATGGGTTCCAGCAGATACAAATGAACAGATTCAAAACACGTTTTTTTTTTTTTTATTCCTTCATGCCTCAGAAACCATCTCCTTAACATTGATAGCTAGTGATGGATATCTCTCAAAATGAAAACAAACAAAAAGTCCAAACAACAACTATATAAGTAAAAAACATGTTTGTTCTAGTTTCTTTCAGCATTCTAAGCAGAGTAGGAGTGTGAACTGGGATGTTGGATTTTATGGATGATTTTTATCCATCTTCATTCTCCTAAATGCACTTTGTTTCTGTTCGCAGTTATGCATGTCATAGTTATCCTGCAAAATAGTGCATCTAAAGTAGAATGATTTCTAACAAAATTGTATAGTTCAATTATAAAATAAGACAGTTAAATCAGTTTATATCCATGTGCTTTCCATGAGGCAAATGTATTTCACGTTAGATTTAGAGACATTTACAGCATAAATAAGAAAAATGTTTAAGTAAAACTTAAGAAGATAAGAAGGGTATAGAAAACTGCTTTGAATTTTTCTTACTAAACAATTAAGATCTATGTTTCCTACATAGTGAATAAAAACTTCAACTGATTAATATATGGTCTGTGAACAAAGCCCTTGCTAAGTTTCATAAAATATTAAGGCACTGCAATACTTTTAACTAAAATTTCAAGTTTGTATTGTAAAAAAGGAGTGAGGTAGAAAAATATTTTAATTATGCATTTTGGCTTGGAATTATTGACAATGGATTTGTCTTTGTATATTGGCAAGAGTTAAATGATTATATTGTTTTCTTTCATATAAGCAGTTGAGTGTAGACACAATCTTTTGGGACTGAAACTCTTGGGAAGAAATACTAGAAATAGGCTCCCCATGTTCATGAATTAATGTGATTAAATAACAAGGCTTCTTGAGAAAAATTCCAAAGAACTCTATTAATTTATATAAATGCCTAATAGTTTTTTTTTCTTTTAGTAGTTCTCCCTGAAGGAGTTTCGAAAAATCAGAATCTTATCCTGAGTTTTTGTTGTTGTATTCCATAGCTTTTTAATTTAAACACTTGAATGAAATTTTAGATATATTCATTTGTTAATTAACTGCTCCATTCATTGATTCAGTAAATATTTAGGAAGTACTTTCTGTATTCCATACATGGTGCAAGGTTCTGGGGACAAAAGAATGCATAAGATACATCAAGAAATCTACATTCTAATGAAGTATAATGTCAAATACATAAGTAGTCAACTAAAATATAGTAGGATGAGCAATATAATAGAAATAGGTACAGGGGCTATGGAGGAGTTACTAGGCACCATAAAACTAACAGACGTTTAGTCAGGGAAGGCTTCATGGAGGAAGTGGGCAATAGGCAGGTAAATGGGAACTAAAGTAAGAAAGGTGAAGAAGTCAAGGCAAAAACAAGGGCAGCAAAGAGAACATAAAATTTTGGCAGGCACAAGAAATCATATGTAGATCTCTAATTCTACAGGCACTAAGACCATAAAATGTTAAACGGTTTTACCAAGGTCAAACAACAGACTGAGCTAAGGCCTTAGTTTGCCAGATTTCCAATGCGGAACTATTCGCTCTATTCTTTTATCTGTACGTAGAGACTATTGTTGAGCATGACACGATAAGTTACATTCACCTGTCAAAATATCCTGCAGATGTGTGTTTTATTTTTTAATTATAACCACATTTGACCATCTAAAATTAAGATAATATTATTTGCTATCAAGTGCTAATGTTTCGTAAATACCAACTGGTCATTTATGTTCAGAATATCAAAATAGATTATATGTCAGTTAAATTTATAGCTAAGCTAATACGTTTATTAAATATCACATCTCCATAGACATAGAAAACTAAAAACTTAAGTAGTTCTGTTCCCATCATTGAAATTCTAAAATGTTATTTTATTATTTTTGTGCACCTTTTTTATCCATGAAAATATGAGTTATCGAGATGTTATTTTTGTGCTCTGCTTGTATATAGTACAAAAATATTGATGCACAGATTTTCTCTAACTATACCAAATGGTTATAATTTTAAAGTAAAGTTTTCAATTAGAGACCGTGTATTTACTATAAATACTATCAATTACTATAATAATAGTATTTTTGCTCCTTTAGTTACAATTAGGTAACATTTGTGCTTATTCTAATGTATTTATTTTTCATTAGTGTTTTTTTCCTTAGGAAAGTATTTTACCAAACACAATTATTATCTATTCCTATGAATTTGTATTGTGCTTCACACTAATAATAAGATACGAAAGGAGAATCTTTTCCTTCTGAGGAAAATCTAACGTTTCTAATAGAAACACATTTGGTTCAGTTTACATATCATATAGATTTGAGCACCTGTTTAGCATCTTTGAAGTTTAAGTCAGACAGTTCACATTGTGTTATTTAAATTGTTCACAAACTATTTGGTTTTATCTGGGTACAAAAAGGGAAATTGAGTAAAATTGGTAATACATCATCTTTTCTTCCTTTGTGCAGATGAACTGCCCTGGATATAAATTATTTGGTATAATAGGGTTGCCATCTAGTGGAATGAAGGGGTACTTGTTTCTTAAATTTATAGAATTACTTAAAACAGGTAGAACTTTGAAATATTCCAAATTGGAATAAATGCATTAAAATCGATAGGGACTAATATAAAAGTTAGTTTTTCATAATCATAACATCATCATATATCAAAGTGCTAGCTATATTTTCGGAAGTTAAATATTGAAAACTTGTAAAATAGAAAACTGACATGATTTTTAAGAAATATGTAATTTGTCCTCATGCATTAAACATTCAGCCCAGTCAATGTTAAAAAAGAAGTAAAGTTTAGAATAATTTTACAAAATGGCCTTTATATTAGGTTGGAAATATAATCAAGTATAATAATTAAAAACAAAGACATTTCAGAACATCCTTACTCTTGGTAGTTTTATAGTCAGTTAACTCTTTTATGGTTAACTCTTTCACATATACCATAGAGTTGATGATCTCCAGGACTTTTTAATGAATTCAACATGACTTTTTTATCCATGTTCAAGAAATGCAGAATTTCACGTATGGTTTATATACCTAACCACCATATGCATTTTATCTCAAAATACTCTTTCTCTACATTTGGATTTAAAATTTCTAATTGTAGTAAGAAATTACTTTCATTAACAACTTTGGTATAAATTTTGTTGCCCTTTTCTCCTTCTATTACCAAAGACTGTGTTTAAAAAAGAGTTCTGGTATAACGTTCTCTACCATGTTTTTTTAAAGTCCAGATCTAAAGCATTGTTGTTTCTTACTTTTGTTATTTTTCTTGTCATCCTCTCACTAGCATACACTGAATATATATGATGAACTCAACAAATACAATTCTTTATTAAAAACTTGTTATTTAGAAAATTTTTAAATACAAAGAAAAATTGAAAGACAAGTAGAATTTATACCTGTACCATTGACCTTGATTCACCAGTTGTTAACATTTTATTACATTTGGTTCCTCCTCCTTCCTTTCTTCCTCCGCTCTCTTTCTCTCTCTCTTATAATATGTATAGTTATAAAGTGAATTTTTTCTGGGAAACCTGTACATTATTTATTTGTATCCTATATAGTTTTAAGTATCCATAGTGAATTTTGAGAAAACAATTTACAGTTACTTGTCTTTTTGTAAATAAAAATGTTTCTTATAACATTTCTAAAAACAAATTTTTCTTAAGCCTTTGAATTAAATTTATATCTCATTTTTCTGTCTCTAAATCTGGTGTAACAAGTAAACAGAAAAGGCATTAATTCTTTGAGGTTAGTATACTCATCCTCTCCATATTTTTAAACTTTACCAGGGTTATATGACACTTAAGAAAATAATTTTACCACCCTGAATTGAGGTTGCTGTTTTCAGTGATGTGCTGCTATCATTTGCTTCTTGGTCAGAGATTTCACCTGGGACAGGACACTGAAACTTCATAAATGCAGGGTGATCCTTCTGGCAGCACTGATGGTCACAAGATTATATTTTATTGTTACCTTGACAAAAGAGGGCTCCATTCCCTTTGCTGGAGAGGTGTTGTTCTTTCTGGAGTTTCATTTATAGCCTTACCTTATTTTTCTAATTGTTAAAGTATTTTTTTCTCTTCTCATAAGCTATTTCTCTCTGGCTGACTCCAAAGATACATTGTCATTTCTTGAGACACTGCACACATTTGTGTATTCCTCAGTTTAATTTTAAGTCTGTGACCTCCACCATATGTTGCAACTAGCTTCATTCATTCTCTTGACTGCCCAATTAAGTTATGAGCTCTTTATAGCTTTCCTAACTAGGCCACAAACTTACAGATAAAACAAAAACTAACTGGATTACATACAACTTTGTCAGACTTTGTAGTTCCTGCACTAAAGTTTTGTTAATGGAAGCAATTTCTTGTTATGAAAAGGAATTGAGTTAGTTGATTCACATACAATACCAATAATAATAATAATATTTATTATTGTTATTATAATACCCCAAGTATATGAAGGTTAAAAGACATTCAGTAAAATAAAATTAAGCCAGGTTATTTATCAAATATTCATATAGTATATGCCAGCTACTATTTTAAGTTCTTTACTCTTAACACTTTTGGGCTCTATTCCTATTTAGAACTGAGCAAACTCAGAGGTTAAATAACTTTCCCAAGTTCACACAGCTGGTAAGTGGCAGAGTCAGAATTGCAACTGGTAGTCCTTAACAATAGTATTAATTTCATAAGGTTGTATTTATAGTAAACCTAGATGTGTTTAATGTAATTGTGTTGTATACACTGTCTTCAGATTCAGACTTCTTTTAACTGGTGTTTCCATGTAGGTAGTGAATTGTTTGCGGGACTCTATAGCGACTACTGGGGCAGAGATGCTGCCATCTTCCGGAGCCTGGGACGGCTGGCCCATATTCGCACCGAGCACGACGATGAGCGCCTGTTCAAAGGTGGGGTTGAGGACAAAAGAGGATGTAAATCAGAATTGAACATAAGTCTGAACTCTTGGGGTATTTGCCATTTTGATTGTAACTATAAATGTAATTTATAGTTTTTAAAAAATTTAGGATTTGTACAATTAGCAATATTTGTGAATGAAAACAGACATGATATTTGTATATCATAGTATATGAAAATGATTGGCTTTATTATAAAACCAAAATACATTTGTAGCAATGCTTAGAAATGATTATTTAAATGGAGAAAACAAGGCAAATACATGAAAAGTGAAAAATTCTTTCACCTAATAAATTATTTTATCAATTGGTATAATTTGGTATTAATTGATTGTTTTGCTTTGCTTATATTAATAGGATCACATTGCACTTTAGAGACAAATGAAACTCTAGGAAAATCAGTAGTCATTTAGTGATACAGAACTTTTTGTAAGGAATAACTTTTATATACCTAGGACTAAAATATAATTTTGTAGTCATATTTTTTATTATTTTCAGCCTTTTCATTAAGCTTTAAAGTTCATAGTCATTATTGGCAGCATTTTATTATTAAAATACTTGGCCTACCATATCAATCAAAGGTCATTCACTCAGATACTTTAAACTACAAACACAAAAACTTGTATTCTTTCTTAAAATTAAAATGATCTTCCATGAACAGGACTGCTGGGTAATTTATAAATTTAAAAAATAGCAAACTTCTTTGCTAAAATATTTAACATATATTTAAATAGACTTTTTCTATGTATCAAAGAAATTTTATGGAGATTACCGTCATGGAGCCCCCAATCTGTCCTTCCTTTAATGCATTTTAAATCTATAATGTATGGTGTTCAAAATTGTTTATTTCCTCCTTGATTCACTTATTTTTCAATTAAATTGCCCTCTAATATTAAAAAAAGAAACTATTGATTTAAAATACAATCAAGGTATCTATAGATTTTTAATGTTTAATATAAAATTTCAAGAAAAAATGATTATTTCTTCATAAATAATGGAAATTAAACTGAAGCTTTTATGTGACATAATTTATTAAAGTAACAATCTTGTTGTAATATTATTTCCCTTCTCTTATATATTTTTTCTTCTATAGAACCAAAATTTGTGGGTTCATATATGATTCCTGACAATGAAGACCAAGATGACAACAAAGTGTATTTCTTTTTTACTGAAAAGGCCCTGGAGTCAGAACATAACGCCCATGCAATTTATACCAGAGTGGGGAGACTTTGCATGGTGAGGAAGACATTTGTCTCTCATTAAGCTTGCTTATCTTTTTTATTAATATTGTAATAGGTTTCTACTTTCACCTATTTTCAATTATTTATGTAGGCTGCCTAAAATTTGTATCTATCTTCTCACTTCATATTTACTGAAAGTTTTCTCTTCAAAGAACTTTGCATTTTGTATGATTTTCCACATTTTCAAAGACATACTAAGAAGAAATAATCGATATATTAGGGCTGTATTTCTTCCTCACCAGAAGTTGGAACTCCATTTAAAAAATTAATTTAACCAAAATCTTTTTTCATAAGTATGTTTAAACAATTTAGTTGGTTGATTCTGTAGAAGGAAAAACATCTGTAGTTTGTAGGTATTCAGATAGAATGGAAACATTCAAAACCAACTGTAGCACTAAATATTGAGAATATGCTAATAATATTGCAAATGTAAAGTTACTTTGCTATTTAAGATGATATTTAAGAGAACTTTTGCAAGAGATTTGTACATGTGTCACTGTACATATGTATATGTATATATAATGTGTGTGAATGCAAATATATTTTATGTATGTTTTGTGTATGTGTGTTTGTATGTACGTGTGTGTGTGTGTTTGAAGTTTTTTTTAAAAATAAAGGACTGGATGCTTCCATATTTATGAGATAAGTAAATTATTTATAAATAGAATAATAAATGTTACTATATCATAAAAGTTATTACTTTATTTAGAAAAGATTACTCTATTAATATTGTTTAATACCTGGAAAGTGTACTTAATAAACCAGAGTAAAAGTACACTGATAAGGTGGAATGTGCAAACCTAAAAAAAAAATTATGGGGAATCTCATCTATGTTATTATTTGAGGATTAAGCTAAATTTTCTACAGTAAGTAAAAAAATCTTCATGTCCAATAATACTAAATCTGTTGTTGACAAAACTTCTGTATGTATGCACTTACCTGCTTTTCGTTTTTCGCAGAATGATGTGGGAGGACAGAGAATACTGGTGAATAAGTGGAGCACCTTTTTAAAAGCAAGACTGGTTTGCTCAGTACCAGGAATGAATGGAATCGATACATATTTTGATGAATTAGGTAAATATTGGGAGAATTAAATATTCCTCTTTGATGTATATACCTCTTTATAACCTTCACTGTCTCTAGCTCATGTGGAAAACTTGCTTTCTGCAGTGTTTGATTTCTAAGTTAGAGTGAGTTTCTGGTTGGTTTTTTGTTTGTTTGTTTGTTTTTTGTTTTGTTTTTCATTTTAGTGAGGTCCAAGTAGTGGGGCAAAGGAGTCACAGGAAGAAAAAAACTAATCTTACAGCTTAGAGTCAACACCTCTTATTCTTTCCTTAAGACTCAGTTCAAAGCCACTCTGAACAGCCACATGTTTCACTGTGTTGCCATATAAGCATGGTTGTATGACTGTACATGAAAATTTACATTGAAAAATCTGTAATGGGTTCTAAACTATTTTATTTCAATATATTCATGTTTTCTTTATAGGCAAAGAGTACTAAAAATATCAATAATGTAATGGTCTTTAATTTTTCAGAGGATGTTTTTTTGCTGCATACCAGAGATCATAAGAACCCAGTGATATTTGGACTCTTTAATACTACCAGGTGAGAAAATTAGGTGGTCAGTAAAAACATTATAAAACAAAATATGCCTCACACCTTCACTGTGTATCTAACTTGGAAATACTATTGACTCATTGTTATTCTCATTTTTTGTATTTTATAAGTCACCAATTTCTCTTTGTTCTCTCCCTTTTGCAATTGTTCTTTAATTTTTTAAAATTTATGCATTGTGTATTTCTGGAATTTTCCATTTAATATTTTTGAGCCATGAATGACTGTGGGTAATTGAAATCAAACAAAGTGAAACCACAAATAAAGGAGTACTACCATACCCATGAAGAAAAACTTAAGAATATTTATGACAAAGCAGACCACTGACTGCATATTAGAATAATATACACCGTGTAAGTGCTAAGGGGCTGAAAAGTAAAGATCAAACCTTTCTGCAAAATACAATATGCTTCAAAAATTTGCATGTTATTTTGTGCAGGGACCATGCAAATCTTCTTTGTATCATTCCAATTTCTTATACGTGCTGCCAAAGCAAGCAGTACTCTACCATTTTTAAAACCATGATCTCAATCTAGATCCTTATTTGTTTTTGTTTGAAGTATCCCAGCATTCTCTTATGCTCACTCTTCTATTTTTTCTTCTTTTTTATCTACAGCAGATTTTTTTTTCTCATACAGTTTATAAGATAGTTTTCATCCAGTGCTATAGAGTCTAGGATGGTTTTTGTAATTAAGGAGCCATTGGTTAACATAAGCTTTAGGTGTACAACATTGTAATTCAGTATCTATATATGTTATAGCGTGCTCAACACCAAAAGTTTAATTTTCATCTATCACTAAATATTTAACCCCTTTTATACATTTGCCCTCCCCAATGTTCCTTCCCCTCTGGTATTTTCCATTTATCTAAATTGTTGTTTGTTTTCGTTTGGTTTGGTTTGTTCATTTATTTCTTTTTTGTTTTATATTTCACATGTGAGTGAAATCATAAGGTTTTTGTACTTTTCTGTCTAACTTATTTGTGAATTTGACTTCAACGTCAAGGGAAACAGATAGGATAATTATTTTTATCATTATATAAAATTCCCAAGTCAGGCTCTCAAGGTTCTCTATCAAATACCCCACTCAGCTTTGAAAGTTTTTTCTCTAAGCTCTCTAATGCTCTGCTTTTTTGTTGTTGTTGTTAAATTAATTATTAAATTTATTGGGGTGACCTTGGTTAGCATAAATTACATAGGTTCCAGATGTACAATTCTGCAATACATCACCTGTGTGTTGTATTATGTGTTCATCACCCAAAGTCAGTTCTCTTTCCTTCACCATGTATTTGAAACCGTGTGCCTACTCTCAGACCCTCCTTCCTCCATACCCTCAGATAACCACTAACCACTAAACTGTTGATTGTGTCCATGAGTTTTCGCTTCTTTGTTGCTTTTAGCTTTGTGTTCCACAAGTGAGTGAAATCATATGTTTGTTTGTTTTTCTGTCTGACTTATTTCACTTTGCATGATGGTCTCAAGGTCCATCTATGTTGTCACAAATGGCCCTATTTCATTTCTTCTTATGTCTGAGTGATGTTCCATCATGTATATGTACCACAGCTTCTTTAGCCAGTTGTCTATCAAAGGACACTTTGGCTGTTTCCATGACTTGGCCACTGTAAATAGTGTAGCGATGAACATTGGGATGCATATATCTTTTCCAATGTTCTGCTTTTAACAAGGTAACACCTGGACAGAATTCCAGTGTCTACTTTATTATTTCCTGCCAGTGTGCTTTTATTTATTCACTTCTCTTGCTTCAAATAACTTTCTCTTCCAACAAGTATTTACATCAGTTCTCCAATACTTGTCGATTGTCATCTTTAAGAATTACTCCTTGTTTCTTAATCACAAAACATTTGACTTACCCTTTATTCTAGTTGTCCTACTCCTATATAGATTCATAGTGAACACATGTTTTTGATCTACCTTCCATGTTAAATAAGCTGCTCATGTGTAGGGCTTATAATATATTATTGTTTTTTAAAATATTTTAATATTTTGTATGCATTGAAGAATGCTGAAAAAATAAATTAAATATTATTTCATGTGTATTGATTAAAAATATTAGAAATAATTTGGCTGAAATTTATATATAATGTTTTCCAAGTGTCTTTCTAAATAAGGCACAGTGGAGGTGAGATGACTAGAATAAAAAAAGAAGCAGTCTGACAATTAAGTTCGTGAGCTTGCCATCATGTGCTTACATTGGCAGTGCTTACTGTACAAACAACTTGGTAAGGTTTCATAACCTTACTATAGCTGTGTCTCACAGTTGTGTTTGTGTTGATGTGTGGCAGTGTCTTGCTGAGTGATGTTCATTGTTGTTGCATGTTTTTGTGTGCCATTATGAGAATGTTGGGGCTCAAATTAGATCAATAAACAAACATTAAATTTCTTGTTAAATTTGGCAAGAGTGGACATATTATTCCAAGTTTATGGGGATAATACCATGAAGAAAATGCCAGTGTTCAAATGGATTAAACATTTTTCTGAGAAGGGAAAAAGTATGACTGATAAAGAGAGGTCAAGGCAGCCTTGCAAAAAATTGTTAAATTGTGTGTCAAAATTGTTGCCTGATGGTGAGAAGCATAGCAGACCAAGTAGACATCAATAAGAGAAACAGTTTGGAAAATCTGAACTGAAAATCTTGGCTTAAGAAAGGTTTGTGCAAAAATGATTCTGAAGGAGTTCACCAATGAAAAAGAGCAAAGGAGAGTCAAAGTTTTCCAAGGCCTTTTGGAGAGGAAAGACTATGTTTTGGGCCATGTTATCACTGGCAATGAGACAGGTGTACCAGTACAACACTGAAACAAAACGTCAAAGGGCACAATGGAAGTCAGTCAATTCTACACAACCAAAAATGTTTCATCAGTCCAAATCAAGAATCAAAATGATGTTGTTAACCTTTTTTACTATCAGAGAGATTGTTTATTATGAATTTGTACCCACTGCACAATCAACCAAGTTTACTATTTGGAAGTGCTGAAAATGCTACATGAAAAAGTTAGACAAAAAGGACTTGAACTTTTCATCAATATACGAGGGCTCTGGCATTGTGACAATGCGCCAGCTAACACAGCACTGTCTTTGAGGGAGTTTTCAGCCAGTAAACAAATAACTCTATTAAAATACCCTCTCTACTCACCTGATCTGGCCCATGATGACTGTTTCATTTACCCAAAGATAAAGGAAATATTGAAAGGAAGACATTTTGATGTCATTCAGGACATCAAGGGTAATACAACAGTTCTGTTGGCCATTCCAGGAAAAAGAGTTCCCAATTGCTTTGAAGGGTGGACTAGGCACTGATATCAGTGCATAGCTTCCCAAGGAGTACTTCAAAGGTGACTGTAATGATATTCAGCAACGAAGTATGTAGCATTTTTTTTCTAGGATGAGTTCACGAATTTAATTGTCCTACCTTGTATACTTCAATTCTCTTGACAGAAATCAGATGATATAATTCAGCTTCTGTTTTGCATTGCATTGTCTTTAAAGTGTCATATCATCACATATAAGTTATTTGCTTAGGGTCTCTCTAAAAAGCTTTTATTTAATTTTTCAGCAAGTGATTTCTTATGTTCACTCTGAAAAAAAGATAATAAAGTTCCTTGTACAAGTTTCCTGCTATTTAAGGAGAACTTTTCTTTAACAGAGCAATATGGAAACAATTCTGCTATTAGTTGTTCCTTGATGCAAAGAAAAGTAGTTCATGCAGCTTGCTAGTTATCACAGTCCCTAAAAAATCCTTAATTTTTTCAACTTCATCATCTCCCTCATGCCAGTAAATAATTTATGCCTTGTGTAATAATTCATTGTCTTTGTGTGATAAATACAAGCTATAGGCTATTCAGTAGTTTTCTATGAGTTAGTATCAGTTTATAAACTATTTCCATAAATTACAGCACAGTGGATCTGTCTAGATTTCAAAGACAAGACATTATTTTTTTCCATAATTTCAATTTTGACTGTTCAATATATACATAAATCTGAAAAAAAAGGTTTACCATCTGTTACCTGATGTAAGGGTTGATATTTGTAGCATGGTGATCAAAGGTTTATTGCAACTTTTTTGTGAGACTATCTCTGGTTTTCTCACTATCACAGGCATTTCCAATTGCTTCAAGGTGTGTTATAAAATGTGTGAATTGACGTCTTAAGACAGTAATATAACTGCTGTTCTACAGGTGTCTCAGAGTGTAAGAACTTTTATATTTATGAAAACTGTGCATTTTGCAAAGCACTTCACAAACATTAACTGCTTTGATTCTCACAATGAAGGGACTGGGGAAATGTTAGCATTCATTGAGTTAATGCCAAATTAAGAAAAAGGGCCAGATTCTTAAAACACATTTAAAAATATCTGATTGCAGAATTTTATTTCCTATGCCCACAATAAAACTTGCTGTGGCCAGTCAACTATTGTTTTTATCTTCTTCAAGTAGAAATTTTTACCAAGAAAATTTAGTTGCTGCTAGTTCTGAAGATAGAAGATCTGGGTTTTATATCATTTTCCACAAATTAATCTAGTTCAGTTAACTCATCTTTCCATTACAGCACAGTTTCAGTGACCTGGAAGAAGAAATATACAGCAAGCTTCTAATGTCTGCATGACCCCAAAATAAAGAATAGAACAAGCCCCAAATTTTCATGAGGCTTTAGCTTATTATTCAGATCATATACACTGAGAAACCTAATAAAATTTGAATAGCAGTTGTAGCAATATTCATAGAATGGTGATTAGGATAACACTCTTACTCTGAATATAGAACAGCATATAAGGAAATAAAACTTTAGAATGAATAATTCAACTTGGGAATGAATCTTTTTTAAATATTAAGAGTATATCTTCCTTAATAAAAAAGTATAAAAACACAATATAAGATTTATCAATAATAAGGTAAAGTAATACAACTAAGTACTTTTTTCATTCTAATAATGTCATTTTCAATTTATTATCAGTAGCCAAAGAAATGTCAAGTTTTGGAATTTTAACACTTGAAATATTGCAATAGTTAATATTTCTATAATATCGTATGCTTAAGAGATTGCAGTGTTTTAATCCAAAAGACTTCATCCTTATTTATGTAGTCTGGGGGATTTGACTAGGTGACTTTCTACTCAGTTCCAGAATAGTAATTATCTTTTTTTTGTATTTTTCAGTAACATATTTAGAGGGCACGCTATATGTGTCTATCATATGTCTAGCATCCGGGCAGCTTTTAATGGACCGTATGCACATAAGGAAGGACCTGAATACCACTGGTCACTCTATGAAGGAAAAGTCCCTTATCCAAGGCCTGGTTCTGTAAGTTTAGACATTTAACAAAGTATTCTTATTTTCAAAAGGCTTTAATTAATATTGCGTTCACTGTTTCAGATGCTTTACAAAACTTTGGATTAAACAATTAAGAAATTCTACACCTAAAAATATGCTTGATCACTTGCATGGTCAAGAAATATCACTTCTTATATCTAGTTGTATGTTTGTTATTTAGTAAAAAGAATCTATGATGGGTTACATCTCAGTAGCATCATAGGGTATGTGTTTTCTTTGATATTTTGGCTACATAGCCCCAACTCAAATTTTATTTTTAAGGGTATTGATGAATACGGAAACATCCAATAAGAGGAGTGTCATACCTTCCCGGCCTCTTCAAAATAATTAGTGCCACATATAATTTCCAAGCAGGAGACTGTAATTACATTTTTATATTCTAGTATTTGGGTCAGCCAAATTTCCACAAGGCAAAGTTTGTCCTTACTTCTCACTATAGCATATCTAAAAGAAACTTTTTCTCTGCCTCCTCAGAATACTTAGAATCTCATTGAACATCCTTGCTAGCTCCTACAAGAAAAGTACCCATAAAAAAGTGTTGTGAGTGTATAGGAAGTTCCACTACTTGCCTCTGAACTGGTGCTACCAAAATTCTTTCTAACTAGCTCTTCAAACCTTTGTGCTTTTAATTGTTCTATTAATCTATTATTAAAAACAATAATGATGACAATGAGGAAGATGATGACAATGATGGTTTTTTATCATGTATACTGTCTGTGAACAACTAAGTTGGAAGAACGTATGATTGTTGTATATGCTATGTGAGCTATGGAGAACAATTTAACTTGTCATGCAAGTCAAAGCCTCCTCTTTTATGAGCAGCTGGTGAAAACCCATCACTATGCTGATTCCACAAGTACTTGCAAGTCAAGTAGAAACCATTTTTGCAGAGCCAAAATCTAAAGTGGAAACAAACCTTACCTCCATTAACAAGTGTAAAGTTTTACCATTTCAATCACTCTCTCTGACTAGCTTAAAATCATGACTTCCAGTAAGACATAAAGTATATTTTATTTCACTCTATTGATTGAAATTACCATTTAAATGGAGAAAACCCACTCCTGTGGCTTTGCTGGAAATGCTTCTTGAAACCACATGGTATTAAAGGAGATTTGAAGGAAGTGACTGGTTACTGAACTGCTTCCAGGCTGGTCCAAAATGTTTTCAATTATATGTATGAATGTATACTGAAACGAAAAATTCATGCCAAATTAAGAAATATGGCCTGAATTTTTTTAACAAACCATTAAAAATGCCCTCTTTGCAGAATCTGATTACTGAACTACTGTATTTATAAACTCTAATGTGGAAAATTTTTCTCAAGATAATCATTGCAATTGCTGCTGATTCTGGAGGAAAATATGTGAAATGAGGGTGCACTTAATAACAAGAAAGATTCAACACAGTTGAAGGTATTCAAGCAGTAACTTAAGGTTCCGTTGAGCATTTACTCTGAGGCAGTGATTTAAGAATTGAGACATATTATAGCAAATATTCCTGGTTTTTTCAATTTATATAAAAATAATACAATTCACACAGATTGTAGAATAGAAAGATTTTTTCTTAACAATGATGGAATTTGAATATTTCTATATTACACCACTAAATTCTGTAGTCATTGAGTCAATTGCAACCATAACCAGTCACATTATCATAGTCTCAAAAATAAGAAAGCTCTTTTGTGCTGTGATCCTTAATATGGGAAGAGGAAGATTTAGCACAACTAGAGGCTTTTTGTTTTACTATGAACAGTATGTTATTAACCTTCAAAATTTAATTTACGATGTGAAAAAATAAATTTCAGGAAACCGAAAATAATTTCGGTAGGTATGATGTTACACTATTTATCACCTCCAAACTGTAGGAGTATTAAATACTTGTATATATCACTTTTCCAGAATTTCTCTACTTTCTGTGTATTTCGAGTGCTGCATGTTTGAAATAATTAAGGCTCTTCTTGCAGTTTTTAATGTATATTTCAGTTCTATAATGAAGCATATACCTCACATGCTTACTGAATGTTTCTAAATTCAAAGTTAATTAACTGAACATATCCAGTTTATCTAATTATCTTCATAATTGATTATAAATTTGCTCCTTAGGTTTAGGGCAAAAGGAATGATCTCATGTGTGTGTATTTATTTCAGTGTGCCAGCAAAGTGAATGGAGGGAGGTACGGAACCACGAAAGACTATCCCGATGATGCTATTCGATTTGCGAGAAACCATCCACTTATGTACCATCCTATAAAACCTGCCCATAGAAAACCAATACTAGTAAAAACAGATGGAAAATACAACCTGAAACAAATAGCAGTGGATCGAGTAGAAGCAGAGGATGGCCAATATGATGTTTTGTTTATTGGGACAGGTAAGGAGATTAGAAAGACTCGAAAATATTTCAATCAAACCATAATTCAATAACATTGTTAATATTTTTAAAAGTGTCTGTGAACAAATTTCTTTTGATCCATTACTTGTTTATACACTGCTTATTTATTGCAATGGAAAAGAGCAATTTGGGCAGTTACAATACATAATTACTGATACATGGTCACTTAATACATTTGAACAAATGTGTAAGTGGCAGATGAATAATTGATGTTAAACAATACTGGCACCAAATAGAACTTATCATAGAGGAAGTAGAGAGCCATAGCAATGTTGGTTCTCTTGTCATTCCCCACCTCCACTGCCACCTTCTGCTATTCGGTAAGGTTTCAAGATTTAGCAAACATTTGGGACAATAACTTCACCTACATCTATAATCACAGCAATGCTTATGAGGCCGATCAGAATCAACCATTTGTACCAAGTGTTACCCATAATGGAGGTAAACTTTTAGACCAAAGCTATAATATACTTTACAAATATAAAAATATGCTAAAAGTAAAAAAATCAAATAAATCTGTAATTTTAATTAATGTCATTTAGTAGATCTAGCTTGTGGAAGAGAACTTGAACTCTTTTAGAATCCAGGATAATACGTAGCACATTCTGCCAAGTACTTTAAAATTCTATAGACATTTAAAATGTTTTTTAAATAGTCTTTCTTTTTTTATATACATTATAGAAATTGCTACAGCACTTGCTATTTAGAAGAGTAAACATTCTACCATACATAATGTTAAACATAGCCATATTATTCTAAAAAGACGTTTATTTCCAGATCAGGAATCAAGATATAATATTAATATTAGTACTTGGCTTCTTCAGTCATACTTTTTGAAGAAGCAAAGGTTTAAGTAAGGAAACATTCATCTGAGTTCCAGAAATTGATCTCGGGTTCTGGCTATATTTTATTCATTTATTTTAGGAGATTAATGTTAATATGAATAATATGCTCTGCACTATGGGATCAAGAAAAACAAAGCAACAGATTTAACAGACTTCAAATCACCTGGCCAAGAATTTAGTCAGTGATAGCTAACAGTTAAAAAAGAGAGAGAGAGAGAGGAAAGAGTTTCATAATTAAGATTATATATAAGAAAATTAATCATGGAAAAGTGTATGGTATATTTACATATCCTGGAGAGTAGTCCAAAAATGTTTTTATAAATATTTTCTTGTTAGATTGACCAAAGCTATTTGTGACAATTGTAGAAATCTCAAGTATGTACTTATGTTATCAATGTAAATAATATTTAACTCAAAGATACAAACATATTAAACCACTGCTTTTCAGCACAAAAGAACATATTTGATAAATGTGTGATGAATGTAACATTGAAAAATCCCAATATGATATAATTTCCCCCAAAATTGACCAGACACATGCTTTAATATTATCTATCCCTCTATCTCTATCTATCTATCTATCTATCATTTATAGAGGGAATCCTACTACAAAATCATTAATTGAAAATTATAATTTGAGTTTTATCTTTGCTTTCTGCTTGATATAGTAATTGTGAGATATTTATTATGTGTGCTTGGTTTTAAAAAATATGATAATTTCAATTTTTTGTGTTCCATACAAGTAATTGTTAGTAGGTTTATTGTAATCACATTTTATTAACCTAACTACAAGATTTGATCATTTCTGAACAAATTTTTTAAATACCATAGGAACTCTTGGATCAGTACCTCTAAAGTGCTTATTTTTTTCTGACTTATTTCTAGCAGTACGCCAAATTATTTTCTCAGAAAAATTAGTGTCTCCTTAAAGTTTTTATTAGAAATAAGTGCAGAATATTAGGAATAATTAAAATGAAGTGATATTTTATAACATGAATATAAATTTATAAAATTATTGATAATTATGGGTGTTCAGGAGGACTCATACTATTCATTCAATAGTGTATATTTAAAACTTTTCTAAATAAAAATCTCTGTGTGTATATAAATGTATGTGTGTGTATATACACATACATATACACAGGGTGCCAAATATATGTATACATATATTAAGAAAGGAAAAAACTGTATGAAAATTGTAATACTCAATATATACCAATAACAAAAGATGAATACAAGTCACATTTGACTTCTGCAATTACAAGAGGTGCTCAAAGTGGTTACCATCAGGATCCAGGCACTTCTGATTACAGTGAACTACTGCTTGAGCAACATTGAAAAAAGCTTCCACTTGTATCACTGCCCATGCTGTTTCAATTTCTTTCCAAAGTACAGTCA
The DNA here is from genome assembly GCA_004026885.1 of Lyroderma lyra. NCBI lineage: Eukaryota > Metazoa > Chordata > Mammalia > Chiroptera > Megadermatidae > Lyroderma > Lyroderma lyra. The sequence continues at coordinate 33,082 of PVJL010003047.1, forward strand.
ATGTAGCTGGTTTTCTATGGCACCCCACATTATTTAAGGTCCCCCATAGGTAGAAAACAAGGGGTTAAGTCAGGAGAATATGAGGAAAACTCAAATGACATCCTCGAATTTCAAATACTGCTTCCAAGTTGTCTTGTGCTCCTCAAACTGCCATTCTCTTTGATTATCCAAACTGTCACGTGGTGACCCTAGCATTCATTTGATTAATGCCTTTTGAGTAAACATCATACTACACATTGCTACCATAATTCAATTCAACTTTGAAAAGTAATACATAGATAATAACGCTTAAAATGTGTATACACTTTTTTGGTACCCTGGGTATGTGTGTGTGTGTGTGTGTGTGTGTGTGTGTGTGTGATGTATACATATTTCTATAGTGTGTTGTTCCCAAAGATTAAAAGTATAGTTTCTTACCAGGAACATAGCTTTAGGTAAAAAATTTTCTTTCATCATACATCATAGAAGAAGCTAGAATAATTTGGCATCTGTGTTATACATCATTAATTCTGAAGGTATTTTGATTTGTAAACATTTAATTAGATTTTTAAACCAAATTATTGGAAAATAATTATGTATTATTTCGTTTATTTTGAGCAGGCATATAAAGTTGATATTTTTTGCTAATTGAAAATGCAAATACATAAGTAGTATAATTCATAAATATATTGTTTTAACTACCAATGATTAAATGTTTTGTGACTTGAGATTTCAAATCTTATTTGAATCCATAGTCCCTACATGGTTTTTAATTGTTTGAAAACCATATTGTGACAAAACTTCTAGTTTAATTCCTCTTTTGCTTTCTTACAGATAATGGAATTGTGCTGAAAGTAATCACCATTTACAACCAAGAAACAGAATCAATGGAAGAAGTAATTCTAGAAGAGCTTCAGATATTCAAGGTATTTTTAGTAAAAAATATAAGATAACATTGCAATTGTATTCCAGCCAATTGCAAAGGAGTTGTAAAGAGGAAAGTTAGTATGTCAATTTAATTTTTTCCAATAAGTATGTTGCTAATTCAGAGTGAATTCAAGTGAGGAATTATTTAAAATTCATATGCATTTATTTTACTGTCATAGACTATTTAAATGAAGAGGCTAGTATTTACCTAGCATGAGAATTTCAGTATATGAACTATTAATATAACTTAAAGAAATAACACTTATACCACATATGAATCCCAGAATCATTATTGCTAAGTTTCATCTTATACAAATATGCTATCAATACAGACAATTCAAAAATAGTACTAGGTTTCCTATTAGGGACATTGTGGTTTGAGAAGTATACTTCTTTTTATTACAGTATGTCAATTATACAGAGAATTTACTGAAGAGGAGAAAAAAATGAAAAAATGATAATGGAAAGATTAGACATGACAAAAACTATTGTATATATTCATACACACACATAGTGAAGTCTCAATAGTCATGGCAGTTACAGTCCTTAACAAAATTGTGAACACTGAATTATTAACTACTGTTCATTGCTCCTATGAGAAATATAAGATTAGGTTTCTGTGAATCTCTAGTCAAAACATTTTTATCAACTGATCAATAATAATTTTGTTTAATGTGTGTTTATGTTTAAAGACACATTATTTAGTATATATCATTAATTAACATTGAACTTGCTGCCAACAGCACTATGCAGGGGGACCCCAAAATAACTGGAATTTCTTCTGGAGGGTGGGCCCCTTGTAGTACAGGCTTCTCTCTCCCACTAGGTGAGTGTTCCAGAAACCCATCTATATCAGTGTACTACCTGGCATTGTTGCAAGAGGCTACATTCAACTTCAGTCAATTTTTAAAAAACTCTTTCAGTGTGTTTGCCTATTTCATAGACAAACACAGAGATTTAGACAAACAACATGCAGCATGACAATGCACCTGCCCACACCACACTGTGTCCAACAGTTTTTCACCAAAACAGGCATGAACTCCATGACGTACCCTCTCTATTTACTGAACTCACCCTGAGCAACTCTTGTTTTGTTTGTATCCTTGGATAAAAAAGTCCTCAAAGGGAATATTTTTCCAGTTTGGAAGAAGTAGAAAAAAAATAGCAGAAGCACTAAGAGACATCAAAATTGACAAGTTCAAAACTATTTTGAACAGCAACAAAAAACATCTCAATAGGTTTATAGCATCAAACAGAAAGTACTTTGAAGGTGACTGAAATTAAACATGTAAGAATAAATACACAATATTTTATAAATAAATTCCATTTTGGGCACACTCTCCCCTATGTAACTCATGCCTGAACAAGCTTATTTAACACACGTGGTTTTTCGATAAGGCACATCACAGCCTTAGAGAGCTTAGGAAACCTAGATATCATTTCAGTACTATGTTTAGGGTCCATTTTAATCACCAACAGAAAGCGCAAAAAATGTGAAAAAGTTGCACCATATAGTCCACAAAGAGGATGCTTGTTTATAATATGGATGCTGAAACAAGAAGTCAAAGTATCACCTGTATCCAAATCATCTGAAACCATGCATGTTGGGTAACTCAAACTTTTTGCTACTCTGTGCATGTACAATGTCCCTGAATGAATACAAAGCTCCACAAGTATTGATATTGGGGTTACAAATAAATTTCATCATGTAGGCAAATTTGCAAACACACAACCTGTGGATAATGAAGATTGACTATATATATATATATATATATATATATATATATATATATATGTAATGGATATATATGAAAATAGTATTATTGATGAAAAACAGTTCATTTCACCTTAGTTGTCTTGGAGATTTGATTCCCCATAGCCAAATCCAAAGCTAAATACATTCCTGTCTCAAACAAAGCCATTATGCTTTTATTTTTTATTTTGCATATTGGACCTCTATTAAAATTTCATTTCACATTAGAAACCATAGCTCTCATATTAACTGTATCCTCTACAGTATCTTATCTATATAAGCCCTTAAAAAACATAGTTGCCTGAATGAATACATGAATACATACATGTGTAGAGCATTGTTTTTTTAAAATATTTTTATGAAATGACACAGAGGATCTTATTTTCTTTCAAAAATAATTCTACTAAAGGTAATTATCTACAGAGTGGAGACCACCTGCCCAATGCTTCTCCACTTGCAGAATTAATCTGAGTTTGTGGTATTCCTTAGATACACTCTAGTCTTAATCACCAACCCTAGAATGACGTATAGGCTCTCAAATCTATGCTACAGAATCTGGGTCATTCTTCCTCTGGTGCAGTCCTAAGACACTGAGGTTATTCATCTTGTTCAAAGCATCCTGGGTTCATAGTGATCAAGCACAATGCCAACAACAGAAAAGTGTTTTGTTTAGGCTTGGGTTAAAACAATTAAAGATTACATTGATTATTAGCAATAATACCTATCGAAAGACAGCACTGTTTTACTTTTAATTGTTTAACTACTTTATGAGAAAGAACACTTGGACTTTATTATGTTATTTAAAGATACTTGAGTTTTCAAGGCATGAATAATATTCAAATGCAAATACAAAAATTACATTCCAGAATAAATGGTAAGCTACTTAAATTATGTACTACTTTTCTCGTCTATGTATCTGTCCCACTATTTTACAAAGGTTTTTACATAGAAAACTATATTGTAATAATTGTATTTGCCTATCAATTTTCTAAATGAAAGCTTTAAACTGCTTGCCATGGAATCATTCACACATAATATGATTTCAGGTGATTTATAACCATATTAAGGTATTTTCCTATATTTCCTTTGTAAAAAATAAAATTTTTTTTTAAATTTTCAGGATCCAGTTCCCATTATTTCTATGGAGATTTCTTCAAAAAGAGTAAGTTGTGTTTGTGTGCTCTATATATGACTTAAAGTAAAAGGATAAAGAATATAACAAGTACATGTGCTTATATATGAATAATATATATAGTGACTTATATGTAACAGAGTTTTCTATTTTCTATTTTTAGAAAGGTAGACAAGAGTAGATTTACTTCTATAATAACAAGACATTATCCCATAAATTTTTGCTAATGTCCTTGCATAAATAATAGTAATAATGATAACACAAAAGAGTGTACAGTGAAACACAAACCTCCCTTTCATTTTACTGGTATCAGTTTCTGGTATAAATTTCTCAGAAAAAGTTGTTACATATATTTCTAAAATTTATAAGTAAACTTTTATGTTTAGACAAATGGGAACATGCAATGTTAATTATTCTGCTACTTGCCCTTTTTAATTAACAACATATCCTATATTTTTTTTCATGTCATTCTCTCTCTCTCTCCAAATATCTATACACACACACACACATTATCTACATCACTCTTCTAAAGGTTATGTATCAATGTACACTGTTGGTAGGAATGTAAATTTGTGCAGCCAGTACAGAAAAAAATATGGAGGTTCCTCAAAAAATTAATAATAGAACTACCATATGTCCCAGTAATTTTATTTCTGGGTATTTATCCAAAGAAAACAAAAACAGTAATTCAAAAAAATATATGCCATCTCATGTTCACTGCAGCACTATTTTGAATAGCCAAGACATAGAAACAGCCTAAGTGTTCATCAGAGGATGACTAGATGAGGAAATGTGTTTTATATATATGTGTGTGTGTGTGCATAAACAAACACACACACACACACACACACACACACACACAAGAATATTATTCAGCCATAAAAAGGAACTCCTGCTATTTGTAATAAAATGGATGGATATTGAGGGCATTATGCTAAGTGAAATAAGTCAGAGAAGGTAAAAAATATAAACTCACTTATATGTGAAATATATATATTTTAAATGAGCTTTTAAGTTAAGAGAAAAGATTGGTGGGTGGGGGTGAGAAAAATGTGTGGTCATCAAAATGTACGAACTTCCAATTATAAAATAAGCAAATCCTGGAAATATAATGTATAGCATGGTGATTATAATTAATAATACTGTATTGTATATTTGAAAGCTGCAAAGAGAATGAATCTTAAAAGTTTCATCATAAGAAAACAGAACTTGTACCTATGTGTGTTGATAAATGTTGACTAGACTTGTGGTGATCATTTTGCAATATATACAAATATTGAGTCATTATATTGTACACCTGGACTAACACAATGTTATATGCCAATTATATCATAATCTTAAAATTGCAAAAAAAAAATGACCATTTTCTTATTCAGTCTCTTATAGAACATTCCTATAAATCTTTTAAAAATACCTACAATGTTAGATGATGAGTCTTTGTACTTAGACAATGAATAAAAGAAGTCAACAGGAGAACTTGACTGGTCATCCTAGCAATTTTGTTATTCATGCATCCAAGTCTATAAAAGTATTTCATATCTTGGAGAAATTAAAGTATCAATCAATGTTCCATTATCTATCCTGAGTTAAGTGTAGAAATAATTGTGTATAAATGTGAAAATCTGAATATATGAGCTCAGTGAGAGTTCTGTCTATTTCTGCTAGTGGCCTCTCTCTTTGATGTCCATAGCAACAGCTGTATATTGGATCGGCTTCTGCTGTGGCCCAAGTCAGATTCCATCAGTGTGACATGTATGGAAGTGCTTGTGCTGACTGCTGCCTGGCTAGAGACCCTTACTGTGCCTGGGATGGCATAGCCTGCTCCCGGTACTACCCAACAGGCACACATGCAAAAAGGTGAGACAGAATCTTAGATGGAATATTTTTCTTGCTTAGGAAAACATTAACATTTTTTTTGTCTTTTTCTTTCTGCACGCATTCCATGATAATAATCATGCTGTTTTTATTTAAATAAATATTATTATTTCTAATAAAAGCTTTGAGAACTTGAATTTTTCCTGAAAATAGCTCCCATCAATTATTGTGTACAAACTGGAGCTGAGCATGCTGCTTGCTGGATTTTTATTTTTTCACCCAAGTTTGAATCAGTGCTTCCCCCTTCTGAAATTTTTGCTGCAAGACATAAAACTGCTTTAGATAAACTTGAAATGTGAAAGTAGCAAGCTACCATACAGGAGGAATTCAAAGACTTAAAAGGAAAATAAATAAATAAATTCTAAAATACATCTTCATTTGCCCCACATCCTCTCAACCAGCTGGTCTTCATTTATTTCATTTTGAAAGTGAATATTTTTAACTCTTAGGCAAATGCATGACCTGTATAATTAATGAAATGTGTGATTTAATTAAACACGTATGAAAGGTACCGATAGACCTCCAAATTCTAATGTCTATAGTTCAGCAAGTCATTGCCACAGAGAAGGTAAATCTCAGGGTTCTTTGAATAGCAGATCTTGAGGTATAGCAAGTATTTTGAAGAATAAGGATATTTCTTCACTGACACCCTTTGAAATTGCACATTCTTTGGGAGAGAATATAAGGGAAACGTATTCTTATTTAATTTACAATAAGCAATTATTTTTCTCCCTTAATAAAGTGACCAGAGAAAATAAGAAGCAAACTCGTAGAACTAACATACACTTTCCTTGCTGAAAAACAATTTTTATTAACTTCAATTATTCTTACTCTCTCTCTTTGGGTTATTTTTCTTTAAACTTTTTTCAAATTTAATTATAATATAACACATAGACAAGGCACTATAGAATTATACACCTGGAACCTATATAATTTTTGCTAACCAGTGTCACCCTAACAAGTTTAACAATAAAAAAAGCAAGTGAAATCAGAAAGTAATTTTAATCCACATGAAAAAAATTTAATTTAACCCAATGTAATACAGTTGTAATTTTTAAAATTTAACATATGTAATAGAACCTCATTAAAAAACAAAAACTTAGTCACTAATTCAAAACTTTTGTTAATTTGACCTTAGCTTAATTAACATTTCAACAAGTAAAAAAAAAATATATTAAACAGATAGTGAAAAGATGCTTAGAGAGGACATTTATGAACTAAATAATTTGCCAGCTGTTTTAAAGAATTGAACGAACTAATTGAACTTATACAAATGATTATTGATATTTGAAAACTATTCTTATGGAATATAACCATGTTATTATTTTAATATATTATCTAATGAGTTATTAACCCATTAAGCTAATTATACTAGTATATGTGAGAGGTATAGAGAAAAAATTACAGCCCCTTGTCTTGGGAAATAATGTAGAGAATGGAATTGTAAATAAGTAGCTTACTACTGAGTATTTACTAGATATAAGGTGCTGGACTAAGTCCAATACTCATCACACATTATTTAATTCTCAAAATAACCCAACCTTTAATCTCAATTTTGAAGATAGAAATAAAAGGTGATTCCAGTTAAAGAGAATTAATTTTTTGAACAAAGGCATAGAACGGTAAGAGAAAATCTTGTAGTCCTATAGGTTAAGGGTGAAGTAGTGGGACCTGAGGGTGGAAAATAATTTTATCAAAAATAATAAGTTCATTATTTTATTGTTAGCAACAATTAAAATGTTTATGAGCCTTGCATCAAATGCTTATGGATAACAATGTTTTTTATTAAGCATATAATAATGGTGAGAAATTTTAACTGAGTAGTTTTCAGTGCGAAGTATTTCTTGGTACAGTAGGCTCTCCCATTAACTGGAACTCAAGCAACTGGCACTCTCAAGCATCCAGCAAAATTAGTATCTACCAATTCCCATGGGTGCTGGTTAACTGAGAGTCTACTGTATATGGTACATATTGTAAGGGAGTACAACCCCAAGCTTCATAATATATTTAAAGGGGGTGGATGAGAGATCTGGTTAAGGTGGCAGTAAGTAAATGCTGTGCTCACCTCCTCTGGGACAGAAATCTCCGCAACTTCTGGCTGTGAAAACCAGCAGATTGTGGCCGAGTGAGACAAGCACAGCCACATTCTCAGGCACTCCTCTTAAAGGGCCCACACATGGACTTACTCACTGATGGACTCACTGGTTCTGAGCTTCAGCTCTGGGGCAGCAGCTCAAAAGTTGCCAGGAACAAATTGGGAGAAATTGAGTTATCTGGCTTCAGAGTGAGGGCTGGTGGGGCAGCTTTCTCCCTAATGAAGGAAATGGTGGAAGCCATTGTGTTTTTGTTGAGCCCTCCCTGTTCCCTTCATGCAGAGGCAGGCTGATGCCATATCTGGCTAAGATGGTTTGTTCACCCTGCTTCCTAGAGACACTGCCCCACCCAACTTTTAAGCTCACCCAAGCTATTTCCAGTGGCTTTTGCTTATAAACAGTCTGACTTGCATCATACTACATACAGACTTTCCTAAAATTTCTCAAAGGTTCATAGAACCCAAACAAGCAGCATCTGGGTTTGGTATGTGCCATACCTCTGGCTCAGCAGGCCTAAGCTTGTCACTAGTGACAGCCAAGCTTGGTTTGTGGCTGGGCCTCTCGAGACACTTCCAAACCCAGCACAGGAGGTCACCATCTGCAGGTTGCTTTGTGGCTCATTTCAGGTAGCCTTGGGCAGGGCAGAGGCTTGGAATGAATTGGTTCACAGTGGGGCCACTCCAGAAGACCTCAGGGCTGGCATGCCCTGTGGCCAGCTCTGGACCCAGCCACAGCATCACCCTGCTGCCTCCAAGGATGGCATACCCAAAGGGCAGACTGGGCAGACAACAAGAGTCTTGCTCAAGTGAATTCTGCTCTGCAAGGTTAATCCCTGCAGAACAGCTCTTCTACTGTCGTCATGGGCAGTCTTCACAATCAATGACCCCAAGGGACAATCAATCCCATTGACTTGCAAACAACAACCAAGTCTCGACTAAAATAAGAAGGCAAACACAATGTACACAAAAGTACACACTTAAAGCACCTGGTCAGGAGACCAAGGAGACTGTGCCACTGGGACCCATAGGACACCTACTATGTTAGTCCACTCTACTAAGATTGGGAGAAATAAAAGCCATACCTAATACATAGAAACAAACACAGGCAGGAAGCCAAAATGGGAAGATAAGAAACATATCCCAGATAAAAGAATAGAACAAAGCTCCAGAAAAAGAACTAAACCAAAAAGAGAGATGCAATCTACTAGATGCAAAGTTAAAAACATTGGTTATACGGATGCTCAGTGACCCCAGGGAGAACTTCAACAAAGAGATAAGAAACATAAAAATGGAGATAGAAAACATAAAACATAACCAGTTAGAAATAAAGAATACCATAATTGAAATGAAGAATACATTAGAGGGAATCAACAAGAGATTAGATGAAGCAGAGAATCAAATCAGCAATGTAGAACATAACACAGCAGAAAACACTAAACAGAATAGCAAAACAAAAAAGAACCTCTCAAAATGAAGATAGATTAATGGGCTTCTGGGACAACACAAGAGGACAAATATTCACACCATAGGGGTATCAGAAGTAGAAGAGAATGCAAGGAATTAAAAATCTATTTGAAGAAATAGTGACAGAAAACTTTCCTTTGTAAATATACAAAGCCCAGGAAAGCAGACAATCCCAAATAAGATGAACTCAAGGAGGCCCACACCAAGATACACCATAATTAAAACGCCAAAGATTAAATAAAAAGAAAGAATCTTAAAAGCCATAAAAGGAAAGCAATTACTTACTTATAATGAAGCTCCCATAAGGTTGTCAGCTGATTTCTCAACAGAAACTTTGCAGACCAGAAAGAATTGGCAGGTAATATTGAAAGTGATGAAAAGCATGGACCTGCAACCAAGATTACTCTATCCAGTCAAGTTTTCATTTAGAATCAAAGGACAGATAAAGAGCTTCCCAAAGAACAAAAAGCTAAAGGAGTTCATCACCACAAAACCTGGAATCATAGAGGACATATTTAAGTTAAAAAAAAAGATAAAAATAAGAACAATAAAATGGCAATAACTACATATCTATCAACAATTACTTTAAATATAAATGGGTTACATATTCCAATCAAAGGAGAAAGTCAGCCAAATAGCTAAGAAAACAGGACCCAGGGTTCCCTGGTGGTGTAGTGGCTAAGCTTCAGCTCTCTCAATGCCGCAGCCTGGGTTCAATTCCCAGACAGGGAATTATGCCCCGCTACCAAAAAAAGAAAGAAAGAAAGAAAGAAAATAGGACCTTTACATGTGCTGCCTAGAAGAGACTCAATTCAGATAGAAAGACACACTGAGACTGAAAGTAAAGGGATGGAAAAATGTTATTTCATAAAAATGGAAATAAACAAAAAGCTGGAGTAGCAATACTTATACTGGACAAAATAGACTTTGAAACAAAGGCTATAATAAAAGAAGGACCCAGTAATCCCACTTCTTGGTATTTATCTGGAGAAACCCAAAATTCTACTTTGAAGGGATGTGTGCATCCATATGTTCATTTCAGTATTGTTTATAATGGCCAAGATGTGGAGGCAGCCTGGGTATCTGTTGTTGCATAAATGAATGAAGAGTGGGTGGTACATACATACGAGTACAATGGATTATTGCTCAGCCAAGGATGGAAATGGATTCCTGCCATCTGCAGCAGCATGGATGGACCTGGAGGGTATTGTGCTGAGTGCAGTATATGAGACAGAGAAGGACAGATGCAATATGATTTTGCTTGTATGTGGAATCTAAAGAACAAATAAACAAACAAAGCAGAAACCAACTTATAGATACAGAGAACATTTTGATGATTTGCCACATGGGAGTGGGGTTGGGGCATGAGTGAAAAAATGGAAGGAGATTAAGAAGTACAAATTGGTTATTACACAGTAGTCATGGGAATGTGATAGAGTAGTACGGTGTCAGATGGTTGCTGGACTTATCATGATGATCACTTCTTTAGGTATATAAATGGTGAATAACTATTGTGTACACCTGAAACTAATACTATATTGTTTATTAGCTATATTTTAATAAAAATCTTTAAAAATAGAAAAATAAGAAGAGTGGATGAAAAGATTTATTTAAAAGAGGTTGAATGAATGGGCAAAATTGTAGACAGGAAGGAGTGAAATGCTGGAGTTAGGAGCCATGATTTTAAATGAATTAATTCAGTTCAGTGACACATAATGGAAATCTTTCAGTGGTGTCAGATTCTTTTGAACCTTCATCATCACTGGAGGAGAACTTTTTGGGTAAGTTCCAACACATGAAGGGAAAGTAGTTTGCTTTTACAGCAGATCATTTTGCTTCAGACTTAACTAGCAACAGAAAATAAAAAGTGTTCATTAAAATAAATACTTTTTCTGTTCATAGAGTGAAGATGAGTCAATAGAAGAAAAACATTAATTTGCAGTCCAAACCAGTTATTTAAAATAGTCTTCCGAAATAGCATTGTAATCTATAGAGCTAGGTCTCTTTCTTTTCTTTGCTCTTGTATTTTGTTTATTTCCAGTGTTCTCTTAAAAAAGTTTCAAAGAAACAGGAGATACAAGAAAAATACAAAACTTTGAGAATAAAAGACACTTTGCTCAATCTTTCTAAAACTCCTGAGGATTTACATTCCTTTTCAAATATGGAAATAAAGGACAGCTGTAGTAAGATAGTATAAAATGAACTAAAACCTTGGAGGATGTGATATATTTATTTTTAAATGCATGTTTCCAATGATTTTAAACAAAAATTTTTATGGTTATTATTCACATTGCTTATCTAGAATTGTCTGATTGTAATTCTCTTTATTCACATCACTTGTATAATAAACATGACCCTTCCTCATTACTGAAAAGTGAAAACTATTCCCATTTCATTGATTTGCTCCTGCTCCATTATTCATTATTGCTCATCACACTTTGAATTCCTAACACCAAAGAAATATTCATGAAATGAGGATTTAACAAAGCAGTTTAAATCTCACCTAGAGGTGTTACCATTTGTGTAATAACTTTATATGCTAGAATAAACTAATACAGGAGCATAAAACTTTTTACTTTTGCTCCTACTTTGTTCTCAAGTTTTGTTTTCAGTTTAGCTCAATAGAATGATCCATGTGGCAGTTTTAATCATAACTTGTCAAATCTCAGGTCTTTAGCTAAAGTTTTTAATCAACGATCTTTATATTAAAAAACAAACAAACAAACATGCTTTTACACATAGGTTATAATTCTAAAACTTGATTGGGAATGTTCATTTACCCTTGCTTTCAATATAAGGAAACATTAACTAATTGTTGTTAAAGTATTAGGTTGTTAACTAAGATCTGAACTCATATGTGAGAAAACACTCCATCTCTATAAACAGCATTCCACTGTCATTGTTTGAAGGCAGTAAGGAGAACCCAGGGTAGAAAAAAAAAAACAAAAAAACTTGAGACTGAAATAGATTTTAGGTGTCAGAACAATTTTATTTTACAAAGGGGGACACAAAGAACCCAGAAATGGAAGAGAAATGTATGAGATCATACCGCCTGTGAGTGGTGGCATTGGGATTTGAATCTGGTTTCCTTTTCCAAATTTTATCATTGCATATGGTTAAAGCATCTCATTGTCACTTTGGAGCCCCACCATCTCCCTCTAGGGTAAAACTTCTGCTTTGCCTTCTGTTTTTCCCACAATCTTGAAGAAATGCCATGATTTAGAAAAGCAAATGATATTTTCTGACTTTATGTAATACTTCTATTTTTATTTCTAATCTGAATGAATATGCTGAATATCTTGATTTTGAAATTGCAGTACTAATAATCACAATATTTATTGTCTAATTCATCAGAAAGATGCTTACAAATTTAAAATAAGACTTACACGCTGAAATTCTTATTCTATAAAATTATTATTTTTCAAGTATATAACTAAACAATCTATAAAATATGAAAATACTATGTGATCCTAATTTTTTTTTGTTGGTTCCCTGACCGGGAAGCAAACCTAGGCCGCAGCAGTGAGAGCACCGAAACCTAGCCACTAGACCACCAGGGAACCCCCCTGATCCTAATTCCAATAGGCAGTCTTGTAAGACATCCAGTTAAAAATCTGTAACACACCATTGCATTGAATGGAGAGGCATGTAATTTCTAAATATTATATCCGAATAGAAGAGTAAGTTGAATATATTAGTTTATCCCTTTTTATTGGCAACTATATGTCTATTAATTGTCATAATGGCTTAGAACAAAATATTTGGATTCCAATACCTTTTTTACATGTACTTTATTATACACAGGTATTTGGTGAATTTTTACTCAAATAACCTGCCTCAAATCCCACTATCTTTGTCTCTACACATTCCTTACCACCCAAGACATTCATTTCAAACCAGATTTCTTGTTGAATTAAATTTTTAACTTAATGTAAAGAGAACTTTCTTAAATGATTGATTTAGGATCTAGAATTCAAATTTATGTGAACATTTAAAGAATGTTCTAATAGTTCTTATACATCTTATCCATTGAGTAACATTCAAGGGAAATACAGAGAACTATGAAACTTAGATTGTATCCTTGTTTCATATGACCGGTCAGTTTTTTCAGTAGCAGAATATAACTTGAATCTTTAATGAAGTTGATTGTATTTTAAAGTCTGGAAAATTGAAATCCGACCACCTTTATTTACTTTCAGGAGGTTCCGCAGACAAGACGTTCGGCATGGAAACGCAGCTCAGCAATGCTTCGGACAGCAGTTTGTCGGTAATCCATAGACAATCAATTGTTACGGGTTGCTTAGAGTGTACATTGAAGAGACACTGCAAGTTTCTTTAAAAGGGTCCTTGTTTTCTTCATGATTGATATATAAGAACAGTGTTAGTGAAATTATTCTCTTTTCTTCCATGTAGTTAAAATTTATGTATTTAACATACAAGTTTTACTTATTTAGGAAAATAAGTGTTGTATACCACCACCAAGCTTTACTATTAGAACTCAAAATGGAAGTCCTAGAACAAGAGCGGGGCATGTTTTCGGTGGCTGATGTCATAGTGATTTGCAGGACTTAAGTCTCCATCTCAATTCTGGGAATCTCGTCACCAATGTTATGTAGCTTGTGATACTTTTATCAAGACTGATCTAGCTTGTATTAAGTCACTTACTAAACTTTGGGATAGAATAAAGTGTAGAACTTGACTCTTTCACCAGAGTAGAGTAAGCCTAGAGGTTGGTGAGTGCAGATGGTGATTTATGAGAAACAGTGATAGATGATCTGAGGAATAAAGGATGAGAGGAAATGTCAGTTTTAGGTAAATGTAAGGAAGTTGAACAAGACAGAACAAAGGTATCATGGTTCTTCACACCATGTTGGTGGTTGGTGAGAAGGCTGTGCTTAGTCTCATGGTTTCACCAGAAAGGGATGGGGTTGGGTGGCACCACGACTGGGAGACCAGCAGTACTTATATATAGATTCAGATTGGTGTCCAGTAGTAGTTTGCTATACCTCAAGCTGAATTGATTTGATGCAGGACATAAGCCTCTGAAAATACTGACTACAGAAGGTAGCATCTTTATGTTATGGTCAATTTTGAAGGTGAGGAGGACATAGGTGTAAGGAAAGCATCATAGGATCTAATTATTGAATTTGATTGAATTTGATCTTGGTTAAAACAACAAAAAATCCACTTGCTTTTATTCCCCACTGTGGTTAGGTATACTTGCCTGTATGCAAATTAGAGTTCAAGTCCAGTGAGAGCCTTTCTGGTCCAAGATAAAGATTATACTCAGGAAGCTCTGGTTCATAAAGTCTTCAGTTCAGTTTCATATTCTTTTCATTTTGCAGGAGCCCAGTATCTGGATAAGTGTAACTCCTTGTCAGCATATCACTCACACTTGTAAACATATATAACCTCAATTTCTGCTTTCTGCCTTTGCTTATACCATGAATTGGGTCCTATACCTTGCTTAAACATTTGCTGCTATCCTCTTTTTTGCCTGCTTTGAAAAGCACTTACCACTGATTTCCCATAATTTAACAGTCATGATTACTTTAACACTGATGCACCTTCTTACTGTCCTGATTGTCTCATCCTTTGGAATGAAACTCCTAATTACATCCTCCTGTCTCACCCTATAATCTGCTGTACCTTTTTAATGTTGAGATTTTGGGTATGCCACTAACTCTAAATAACAATTTCAAATGGCCTTACATAGACATTAGCAATAAGTAATATAAGTTACTCACTTTGCTACAGGGATTTAAATAAAAATATTTTTTAAATTGTTTAAAAATATTATTTACCAATAAAATCAATGTCTCCAGGCTGATGTTAATATTCATGTTGTAGGGGATGCTTTGGATAAGGCTGAAGAACGACTGGCCTATGGTATAGAGAGCAACAGTACTTTGCTGGAATGTACGCCACGATCTTTGCAAGCAAAAGTTATCTGGTTTGTACAGAAAGGACGTGACACAAGAAAAGAGGAGGTAAATCACAGTTGAACATTTATACCAAGATGTCTTGCATATAGTGTGTAATTTGTAAATATGAGGTCAGACAATTCATTTTGCAAACTCATCCTAGAAAAAGTGCTATACACCTCATTGCTGAATATCACTATAATCACCTTCAAAGACCTTCCCTTAGCAAGATCATGACATTTTTACCCAGTTGTTTGTACAGTGCTGCCACTGTAAGAGCATGGTGGCAAGTTTGCAAACTTAATTGTCAGATTTTGGGTATGAAGATAGCTCTGATGGCCATTCCAGAAAACCAGTTCTAAAACTGCTTTGAAGGGTGGACTAGGTTCTTGCATGGGCACATAGCTTTCCACGCAGAGTTCTTCAAAGGTCACTATAGTGATACTCAGCAGTGAGGTACATAGCATTTTTCTAGCATGAGTTCATGAAATTAATTGTCTGACCACATAGATGATGATATATTTGTGCTTAAAAGAAACAATGCATTGTGCTATACATGCCATTTAAAAAGTGGGGTTATTTATTATGTGTGATTTATATACATATAAAGATTTTAAAATACATATAAAGGTAGTTATTAAAATTACATCTATATTTATATACATAATATAAATACATTATATATATATATATATATATATATATATATATATATATATATATATATATATGTTTGTGCATTTATATATATAATTTAGAACCTGCGACTGGATTTTTATTCAGGAGGTATTTAGAGCTTCATGATTATAGTGTCATATTGTCAAAATGGTAGTTTTAAATTTTACCACCCAAGGCAATGTTCTAGAAAAATAGCAAACTTAAACACTGTTGACATGTATATCTATGACATATGGATGATAATTAAAACAACAATAGCAATAATATTAAGCCAGTTTTCTGATAAAGCTATTAAATTATGCATGAAGTATTGTCTCAGGGATTCCTCTATTGTCCACTAGGAACAACAACAACAACAACAAAATCAGCTCTTTTAAGCAGGTTTTGTGGGGGAAATTATATTTCTATATTAATTTCAATAATTAAGAAAAAGTGAGTTGAACAATTTTTATAGAGGGAGGAATAGGCAACATTTAAAACACAGAACAGTGTGGAGGCAGTTACTAGGGGGTAAAAGAACGTGAGTCTAGGCAGTTGGTTGTATACAGGAAGATGTCAAGGGTGTGAAGCACATAGGGGAAACAGAGCATCACTAATGTTGAAGTAGGCTTTGAACTCAATTCTTACAAAAGTGGAATTATAAAAATAGAAAGTAGAAGAAAATCTGGTTATATTAAAAGGAGGTAGATCTTGGTGAACATTGGAGAAACGGCCCTTGCAAATTGAATAAGGGAGAGAAATACTAGAAATTTACCTTAGGACGCAGGGAAAACTATAGCTTCAGGGGAGATAGAGTGAGTCAGTGAAGTTTCCATCTCGTTTTGGCACTGGAGACCAAACTTTTGTCATTGGAAACCAAAATTACTGAGTTCATACAGAGAGTGCATTGACATTTTATTCTTTCTGCCCGAGCCTATTTTGAAACTAAGACATCCAACATGTTTTTTATTCAAAATCACACAGTACATTCTAGGAGACGATTAAATTTATAAATCCCAGGCTCCTGGGATAGTTATCAGAGAGGAAGGTAATACCTCTCTGAGGATATACCTTAATGAAGGCTATTAGAGATAAAATAGAAAGGCAATTTGGAAAACAGGATTCTCCTAAATTTTATGATGCCATAAGAATAAATACATGTCCAAATTCTTACAGCATATTGCACTGAAATAAATTGCTGACTTAGCACTAAAGTATTTTTCATTCCACAAATCGAAGGTGAAACTTTTTTTAAATTCCACCATAACTCATCTGACAGAAGAGGACCTGGGAATATTCTATAGTTCCTCTAGTTGATGGCTTCAGAAGACAGAAAAATAATTCTTTCATCAGTAGTTTTCTTTACTCAGATTGTTCTGTTTTTAATTTGGAACTCACCATAATCTGCCTAACTTGGAAATCTTTACCAAGTCATTTTGACATGCTGCATCCATCACAGTGTTGACTTTAAAGCTCCTTTCTCACATTGTTGATATAATCAACTTCTCCTTTACCCAAAGTTGAGTCCCTATTTTCAATTACATTTAAATATCTTTGATTGACATATTTACTGATAATTAAATTTTTGAATTTACTCTCTGCATTACAGGTTTTATCATAATCAAATAGTACTTAATTTCTGTAGACATAGCAATATATGTTGATTAATTCACAAGATGAACACAAATTTATTTCAATAAAAGCTAAATGTGTATGGTGTACCCACAAAGCAGAATAACTTTATGTGTCCTTTTAGAAAACATCTAGCAATTCAATTAGTTTCTAGATTAGATTACTGCAGTTCTCTTAAATATGTACTTTATAGTCTCCTGCAAACTTAAATATCACATATGAAATATAATGTCTATACTTTTTATTAATTTCATAAACATTTATTGAAAGTCTATTTTATAAGTACTTCATAAAGGAACATTTTACTTTGGCTTGATGATCTATCTGGTTAATTATGATATGCATCAGTTCTTATGATATTTTTAAGGAAAAGACAATACGCACCTTGGTGGCCATTGTCAGGGGTACTCTAAAAAGTATTTCCATTTGAGGTAAGAAATGGAGTAAGTGAACTTAAATATTCTTTACCAAGCTGAGCTGTTTCACATTTATTTATTGTCTAAGTAACTAGGTATTTACTACATGCATTTTATATAATATACCATCTTATTCTTTAAAAATGCATTTATAGATGAGATAATTGAGACACAGAACTTTCCTGGTTACTCACAGCTAGTAATGTAGATTCAAATACAGATCTCTGTTTTTTCTACTAAACCACACAAACTTCTGAAATCAGAATTCCAAATACAGTCTCAGATGCTTTGGGACATGGGCAAATAGAAAACTGTTCACAGCAGAAGTTCTAGAATTTTATATGTGAAAAATGCTCCTGATGTCAGCTTGAGAGATAGTTATAAGTACAGGTATAGGTGAAGGTATAGGGTTTTTTTTTTTCATTGGAATTTAGTGGAGCATACTGCTGCAGTCTTGGTGGCTAAGGTACTACTCCCCATGCTTAGATGTCTGAGAACCTGCCAATTATTTGAACAGTTTCCATTCTAAGCATTCATACAAGGTATCATTATAATATGATGTATCCTCAATGTATTTCCATTCTCAAATTATCTTTTCAGGCTTCTGCTCTATGACTGTTTGTAGAAGAAGGAGTCTATATCACAATGTGTGCTCTATCATTTGAACTTATGTAGATATATAACTCAGAATACTCTATCTCGTTTTCTTAGGTTTTTAACTAAACTAATGCTTCATTCATTCATTTGAAACTTTTGAGCATCCACAAATAAGAATACCATACATTTTACTTTCATAGAACTTGTATTCTGGAGAACAGAAAAATACGATGATGATAATAATAATAACAAAAGAACTAAATAAGTATATTGAATGTATCAGATGATGATAAGGAGGAAAATACAAGAAAGGTGACTTGTAGGGAGAGGTTTTAAAGGAGAGGTCATAGAAGATCTTACTAAGAAGGTCACCAAGTCTAACAATAAAAATGAATTTAAAAAAAAATCACCCCAATAAGTCTAACAATAAAAATGAATTAAAAAAAAAAAAAAGAAGGTCACCAACAAAGTGACATTTAAATGAAAACTTCAAAGAGGTGAGGTAATAGGCCATGTGACAGTTTTGAGAAAGAATGTTTTTAAACAATGGGAACAGAAAGTGCAAAGGCCCTGAGGTAGGAGCATACCTGATATAGTAAAAAAATATCAGCAGTGTGGCTGGAGGGAAATGAGCACTAGGGAGCCTAATAAACTATGTGTCAAATGGTGAAGTAAAGAGCAGCTCAAGCAGGGATTTGTGAGTCCTTACAAAGTACCTCTGGTGTTTGCTCTGAATTAAATAGAAAGCCATTGGGTAGTTTTCAGCAGAGCCATGACATGATCAATTTTTGTTTTTAAAAAGAGCATTTTTGTTATTGTATTAAGAATATAGTATGTGAGGGTGGGGATAAAGGTGGAAGCAGATAATCATTAAAATGATAGGGACATAAATCTTATGTTCATACACATAATAACAAAGTGCATACTTGTACACTCTCTGGTATTAGTGAGAATTGTGAAGGCTGTTTAACATTTCAAAAGAAATACTTTTTCAACCTTCTACTCTCCTTTCCATTTAAGTGTCTGTAATTAATATTTTGAACTCAGTAAATATTCACTTGTAGCCTACTTTAATAGGTGATGAATAAATACAGCCTTAGCTATTTTGAAGGCTATAGTCTTATAGTGAATAAAGAATATTAATAGATAATATATTACATTCATTGCAAGTTATATTGAAACTACAGGAAAAGAAAATGGTCTCAACCAACAGGTCAAGTATAGAGGTGACAAGATGGACATTCAGGAAGATTCAAGGTAGAGGTGACATTTGAATCGTGTCTTAATGTACGAGTAGAAGCTAATTAATATAAGCATATATGATGGAGATGAGAAACAATATGATATGTATAGATCTGTGGCTGAGAATGAGGACACAAAAATGAGTAAATAGATCAAGGAACTATTTCACTTTATCCATAAGCCAACGAGAACACCTTAGACAAACTATTCAAACACGTTACTCTAGAAACTGGTGTACAGGCTTCAAGGATAAGGAGGATGTCAAAAGGACCTTTTAAGAAGGTATTTCAATAGTCAACTAAAAGAATTTTGACCAAAACTAAACCATGGTAGCAGGAATGGAAAAGACATTTTAACTTTTATGAGATAGCATTGCATGCATTTGCTATTTGAAATGAAAGAGAAGCAGTAAAAAATGATTCACATGTTTCTAGTTTGGGAGTTTATGTGGTTAATGAAGTAGTAACATAAGTCAAAGAATATAGAGAGGAAAAGAAGGTTCAGGAAAAAGATGTTGAGTTCATTTTTGTCCATGTTGAATAGGCGGTTCATGTAAAGCATTCATTCAGATGGAGCTGTCCGGGTATATGCATATTTAGGAATACAAAGCCTGAAGGAAAGATTTGAAATGGCAAGAGAAATGTGAGAGACATGAGCAATGAAAAAAAACCCTATACCTTCACCTATACCTGTACTTATACTTATCTCTTAAGCTGACATCAGGAGCATTTTTCACATATAAAATTCTAGAACTTCTTCTGTGAACAGTTTTCTATTTGCCCATATCCCAAAGCATCTGAAACTGTATTTGGAATTCTGATTTCAGAAGTTTGTGTGGTTTTCTTTATTGTGAAAACTGAAAATTATACACTGTGAACTAATCATAAACTTTTAAATCTAAACCAATAAATGCATATTTAAATTTTTCCTCATTTACTTAGCCTTAAAATACAGCATTTACACATTTTAGAGAAAGAGAAAGGCATAGAGAACTACTCCAATTGTCCAACCAAGTGCCTTAACAACAACGAATTAGTTTCCTTTGGGATGTGACTCAAGGTTAAATTTTTAAAATTATTTTGGAGGCTTGTAAATTCAAATATATGAAATTGCAGGAATTCAGGGTTTAGAAACTAGGTTGTATCACTTTAGGGTGATTTATGAATAGTTGTATTTATAACAGTTTTGTTCCCTGTGATCACAAAAGAATAATTTATACATCCTTCATATGAGGATTTGAGCTGGAATTACAAATTTGGCCACCAAATTTAAATAATTAAAGAAGGCCTTGCATACCATTAGTTCACAGTGTATAATTTTCAGTTTTCATAATAAAGAAAACCATAGTTTTTTCAAGGTATTCACAAGTTTAGCAAATAATTCCTCATTTTAATATGGTACTTTGAAAGTTTTCTGTTTAGAACATATTACTTTAAAACTGAAAGTAGAATAGTTCTTTGAACCTGACAATAATTTAAAGCAGAAGTTGGTAACCTATAGCCTGGAGACTAAATCTTGCCTTCCATCCATTCTTTTGTAATTATTTATTTGAAAACTGCCACACCCATTTGTTTACCTGGTAACTATGGCTGCTTCCTTGCTGTAACTGCAAAGTTGAACAATTAAAATGGAGAACAGATGACCTCAAAGCCCAAAATCTTTACTATATCATTACTTACAGGAATTTTTTTACCTATTTTAAGGGGGCCCAAATGAAAAAACATATACAAGTGAGTAAATAAGTATCATTGTGAAGAATATCTCTGTATTTTCAACAAATATATTTTTGCGAATAATTAACCATTCACTTTGTGCTGAGCACTATAATTTCACTGGAATGAATTTTCAATAAGGCTAAGCAATATGAATAATTTTTGGAGTACATTCTTTTGGAATTTATTCTTTAGTTCTTTACTTACAAAACCAGTGTGTATTTTAAAAACACTATAAACAAGGTTGAGTTCTCAGAAGGAGCTGAATAAACTTTCATAAATCTCCAGTGTGGAAATTTGGGTTTAATCTCAAAATACATAATTCTTTATGCATATGCCAGGGTGGTGTGAGGCAAGCAAGTAAGCAACTGGCCCCTAAAACCAGCGTTATAATTTATCCTTGGTAAGCATGGAAGATTTATTTCCCCTTAATCCTTGTTGGTCTTTCCACTATGCATTCTCTATTTAAGAGAACATTTTTTGTGTGTGTTAGTGTTTCTTTAAAATAAAGTATATCAGTTTAAAATAGCTCATCATGTGAATTGTGTAGACTGCTTAAATAATGCACAAATGTGCATCCTTATTATAGAAAAATCCAAGAGAGACTGTAAGTTGGTATTAAAACTCTAAAACTTCTATTTCACTTCACTCTCGATTCACTTTTTACTGTATACTGTCACTTCTCAACTCGTCTTCAGATCACCTACCAGTTATCAATCAGCAGCAATTTCTAATAGATAATTTAGAATTCATTGCATCCATGCTAAATTTGAACAGTTTTAGTTAAAACATAATTTTATTGATGATTCAGTGCATTTCGAGACAGCATCCCTTGTAAAAACAAAACAAAGAAAATGCAGTACACAAATTACATCTTTTAATGTTTCAGTTGTATTATGTCATCTCGTCCTTTTCCTACCATATTGTTTGCTAAATGGCTCATATTTTCTTCACCTTTACTGATGCTAAACCATGACAAAAAGTCTAAGAGATCAATGACAGCCATAAGTTTACATTTGTGCCTTTATTCATATGTACTGAGAACGTCAGGTTTGTTCTACATTGATGTAAATTTTTTTTGTTTCTCTTGTCATAACATGAAGTACATGAACTCTGCCTTATTTGAAACATTTGTTTAGTAGTTTTGATATTTTTTATTTTAGTCAAAAATATGCTCATCTTTTCTAAACTAACAACTCTACATATAAATATTCAGAATTTACATTTTTCAGCCTTAATAGGCATATTTTTACATCATTTGCCTATTTTAGTTCTAAAAAATTAGCACTATAATGCATTAATTTTATTTTATTTTTTCTTTTGCATAGAGCATTTATTGTATAAATGAAAAATACAAAGCAACTTTGTGGCCATAAGAATAGAAAGAGATCTAGAGTTTTAAGCAGAACTTTCTTATGTTAAGTTTCCAAGAGAATAAAGAACATCTTTGAAAATTAAATGTATCTTCCTAGGTCTGTGAAATTAGATATGGATCTATGTTTTATCTCAATGAGACCAATTGATTCTGGGCATCTAATTAAACAAAGTAAATGGTAATGCAGCAAGCCCATTGTCAGGAAAACAGATGTTCAAAAATACAAATTCCTTTCACTTTCTAATTCCTCTCCATTTAGTGTAAATTATAGTTCAAAAAGTCTTCTAGGGAATAAAAAATGTACATCTGATGAAGTTATACTAGCTTAGAACTGTACCACACTTTTTAGCACCTTGGAATAGCTTAAACTGAACTGTACCTGGGCATCTTGTCCTCACCTGACACTGAGACATTACCTTAAAAAGTATATTTATTGTAGTGCTATGGTTTTGATGCCCACCTCTCATTTTATAAAAACACAGAAGAGGTTTGTTTTCCTTAGGCCTCAGTGCCAGGAAAAGATGTACTTGTCATAAAGAATAATTTTAAAACTGCATGTATTTCAGATCTTTGAATCTCAGAATTTATCATACTTTCCTCTTTCCTTTGGTCACTAAGCAATTTAGTGTTGAATTTGTACTCCTATTATAGTTGTTCAGTGTCCCATGATCTGCATTTTTGTGTTCAAACATCTTTACTTTTATCCTGTGTCCTCTTATTTTTCTTTCATCTTGATATTCTTACTATGAAAATTTTTAATGAAACATTACCTTTAAACTGCTGCTGTTTGTTTATTTTTGAGCATTATTTATAAAAATCCTATGACTATGGTATACTAGAATGTGAACTGATCTTACAAACGAAATTGGTTTGTTGGTTGCCAAACCAGGATAATCATTAAAAACAACTGGAGATATTTTGTGTATATTTTTTGGTTCATGTTTTTTACTTCATATACATAATTTAGTTAAACATACTTAGTTTATGGCACATTGTCATGATCAGTTCCCACAAATCTCTCGTATTTGACTTTACTTTTCCTTGACAACCCTTCTCCACTTTTATTCTTGCTTCCCTATATACATCCAGTGTAATAATTGGAATATGTCCAATCCTACTTTTGTATATTGAATGAGTATGTAACATTTTGAATATGCATAAGCCATAAAAATAAATACATTATGTTATAGATCTTATTTTGTTTCTTCTTTACTTTTTCAAACTCAACACTGTGTTCTTATGGCTTATCCCTGTTGTTGTGTCTTTATTTCATTGTTTCTGTCTGCTACTTAACATACCATACCACGTATTCATTGCTCTTAATTGATCCATTCACCTAAGAGTATACCAAGAGTGCTCTTATTTCCCACTACCATGTCTTTAATAATCATCTCTAAAAATAACCCTATATCTGAGTGCAAATTTCTGCTTTATTAACTGTCAACATTCTTCATTATTAACTGTCAACATTCTTCAGTCTCAAAGCAATTCTTGTGGGTTCCCATTTCCCCACACCTCACCAATATTTAGTATTTTCTAATTTTTACCTTTCTTCTGTGTATAAGGTAGTATCTTGTTTAAATTTGCATTTCTAAAATTACTATTATTAGTTGAACATTAACTTACATACTTATTAAAAAATTTAGTTTTCTCTGAATTGTGTATTTATATACCTTTTCCATTTTTTGTCGACTTTCAAGAATTCTTTGCATCTTCTATATATCAATCCATTCTTGGATATAAGTGTTTGAAATTTCTTTTTTGATATAGTTGTTTTTTAATATAACATTTTAATATAACAGTATAGTTTTGAGTTCTTATGATAACTTTCTTCTTATCTCCTTGTATTAGAAGTAAATTTTCCACAATTGGATTTTTAATTAATCTGAAGTATAAATACCACTTTGTTTTCTATATAGTGAAGTAAGCATCCAAAATGAGCTATTAAGTAATTCACCCTGTCTTTATTTGGTATATCTTTATTTTGTAACAAATTAAGATTGGAAGGTGTTTTCATGACAGAAGATTTTTATTTTTATGCTGTCATATGTGATGTTTTCTATAAGTCCACCTTTTTTTTTTTGTATTGAAGACAGACCAGATGAACACACAAACAAATATATAAATTATTGGTCTTTATCTCTTGACTAAAACTAATTTCATTGTTTAATATATTCTGAACTAAACCAATTTAAGGCTTATGTCTGCCCTTTTCCTATGAAAAGTATGGAACCATATGGTTGATACACATGGAAATCACTGCTTCTTCCTGACCAGCTACCAGATGTGCAGGGTTCTTTGCTCAATTGCTTTTTTTTTATTTGGCATTATGAAACATACTGAATCAATCTTTATAGTTAAGAATATTAAAACCACTTTCAGTAAGAAATCCTGTATGTTTTTAGATTGCCCATAAGAACACTTGATAAAATGATGTATTATATACCATCTTCTTGACCAAGGAAATCTGGTCTACAGACATAGGAAAAAGAACAACCGAATGAAAACAATTCTGTAATCAAGATTTGATGTTGAAGGTACCCATGTTAACTAAATTGGAAAGATTAAATTGTGGAAGGACTTCAAATACAAATTTCAAAGTCATTTTTTTTTAGGTATTCATAGGCCATGGAAGATACTTTTAACTTTCAAGGTAATTTAACCCACATAGTGAATAGCCATCCAGATTTGAGAGTTTAAACATTCTTGAATTTATGACTCACTGTAACTAGGAGGGGAGATCTATGTTCTGAGACAGGCCCTATCTTTAAAATGCAAATAAAAGATGTGGGACAGTTCCCATTGTAATCATCATGCTTTCACCTTTGAGTCAGTCTGGATTTTACACAGTGCAGTATTTATCAAGCTTAGATTTCTGATTATGAAAGAAATACCTGTGTTTTATACAAGATTTTAAAAAATCACTTCTAATTTAGAGATCAAGGATTTGTATCTATTTAAATTTTCGCCTTTTGTTTTATTTTAAAACACCTTCATGAACTGCTTGCTATGTGCCAGAACTAAGCTAGATGACTTTCAAATTTCCTCATATGTCATTCACTCTCACAGGAGATACAGGAGAAAGAGAACAAAGGATGATATTCAGTGAGGATGTTTGTGTGTAGATTCTTTTCATGTAAAGGCAGTATTCTAGCACAGCTTGTTCTATATATCTGTGAAGCATAACCCTCTTATATTAGTTATTCAGTGCTCCTGAAATACCGTTGCTTCCTCCCTGTTAAGGTCATTACTGTGTTTATGTAGAAGTGGTGAATAACTTGCATACATCCTTATTGGTATACCCCATTGCCTTACATGTTTGTATACTCTGAACAAATTAAAATTAGTATGTTCTCATTTTTCACTGTGTTCTGAGTGCTCTACTTATTAGGGAAAATTCATGATATTGAGGAGATGGACCTTTGCCCTTATGAAAGGTATAATGTTAAAGAGATGAAACTTGCATGGAAAAATTATTTGAAAAGGATTTTTAAATACCATCTTGTATGCTGCAAATATTAATGCTGTTGAGTTACAGAAAGAAACAAAAGATCTTTATGAACTATAAAGAAAGTATTCATTGAAGAAGTGAAAGTTTAAGCCTGGCAGGAAATTATAAAAACTGGATTTGGTGGACAGTAGAAGGAGTTTACTAAGAGAAAGAAGAAATAAGATCAGAATAGGACATGGAAGTAGGAGATAAGGTTGCAATATAAGGAACTGACAGCAGAAGGAGTAATGAAGAGGAAAATTTGATTTTAGTATTATACATGTTGTGTCCACCACCTGCCCTTAAAAGTAAAACACTGTCCTTGGGCTGTTAGTACGACTTCTGTTAAAATGTTTATTGAAAATTCACAAGAATCAAATAAGAAATGCTTTCATTATGTTTGTAACTTTTATTCAAATATAGAAACAATAAATTTACAAAAATAGTAAACAAATTTATATATCATTTAAATATTTAATGTGATGATTTTTTCCACTGAAATAAGGTGTCTCTATGAATGTAATATGGAATATAGACTACCACATATGTGTGTGTTGGTGTGTGTGTAAGACATCTGCCTATAACACTGCATGCCATGTGATGACTCAGTTCTCTCAACACTGTATTCAAGTGACTTCAAACTTTTTATGTACATTACTACATAAGGATGTTTGACTTGCATTTGGCTGAAACCTATCATTAACATATTAAATTCATCTTTGTTCTTCTTAGCAGCTGGAAACTATCTATCAAAGCATTGAAAATGGCTCCGAATTTATGATAAACACAAACACTAACAATGAGTTTGATGTTCCACATAGGTTTTTTTTTAATTTATATTGACGATCGTGGAAATAAACACTAATCTAAGAAATCCTTGCAGAAAACTCATTGATCTCCAGAAATGTACCTATTCCACCAACCCCAGTCTGAGAAGCATTATATTAAGCTGTTGGAGATAAAGATCTATAAAGACAGGATCTGATTAATAGAACAATTGTTACCTGCTTGGGCAAACAACATAGAGTCTGAATAACTAGTCAGTCCGGAGCATGACCAAAGGAAGTGAACTTTGAATAAGAGTGGAATACTAGTCATTTGTTGAAATAAAGGAGAAAGATATCAGTAAGAAAAAAATTAATTGAAGAGCTGTTGTGATATATTTGCAGATAATGTCATATGCTCAGGTGTATGGTGGTAATAAGGGAAGTAGGACACTTTTATGGGGGTGTTATGGAGGCCTGTTAAAGAGCTGGCATTTAAGTAAGCCTTTCTGGATGAGAAGGAGCCAGCTGTAGAGAAGTTTCTTTAGACAAATACAAAGGCATATGTCCTGAAACAGAATCCAGCCAAGCATAACAGCAGGAATAGAAAGAAGGAAGTTTTGGGGGAGTCTGCCAGGAGATAAGGTCAAAGTTATGAAGTATGAGAACTTAAGTGGCAAATAGTACAATTGAATGGATATTTCTGATGGTCATCACTGGAGAAATGTGGGTGGAAATTTGGGATGTTTTGGATATGAGAACAGAATGAAAGAGAAGTATATGATCAACAGGACAAGGAGACTAGGGGAATGAAGATTTAATTTTCATAAATAGGGAAGTTAGTGAATGGGTGGACTGTTGGAGTGGAAAGACACTGAATTATAGGTAACAAAAGATCAAATAAGTCTTGATCAATGTTTTGTAATTCATAGGAAACAGAACATGACAGATTATGTATGTGTAAGATATAGCATCTTAGACGAGATCGGGCGTGTTCAGGGTGGTATGGCCGTAGACAAGATATAGCATCTTAGAGAAGCTGATTGAAATGAGGACGTACAAGAATTATTAAATGGATGAAAATAGAATATGAGATCAGGGAAGGACAGGGGATTGTGCCTCAGAGGGAATGAGAAATCTACACAAAATACCAAGAAAGAACCAGAAAGAGAAGCAGGACAGCATAATGGCGTGTACTTCACAGAAAAAAAAAAAAAATAGACTTTTAAGGAGGCAGATTCAATTATGTCAAATGCAGCCACAAATTTTAAAACAATGAATACTGTCCTTCAGAGTCAGTATCAGGAGAGGTGTGGTGATGATAGGTTGCAATAGATGGAGAATTTATGGAGAAAAATAGTGGTGAAGAGGAGACTGACAAGAGGCCTGATTAAAATGAGCAGAACCACACCAAGTTATTTAAGTATTATCAGCTATAGCAGTTGCCACGGATACATTCTCAGCAAAACCCATCAATAGATAATATTGTTTTTATGTAGTGAAGATATTTAGGTTTGAGGGCTCTTCCATCTTCTTATAGCATTTTGTCTGCCAAGCCCCTATGAAGGATGCATGGAGTCCCTTTTATCACCCAACT
Source organism: Lyroderma lyra (assembly GCA_004026885.1). Lineage (NCBI taxonomy): Eukaryota > Metazoa > Chordata > Mammalia > Chiroptera > Megadermatidae > Lyroderma > Lyroderma lyra. The sequence continues at coordinate 61,710 of PVJL010003047.1, forward strand.
AAGTCGCTCTGAAGTTACGGAGTAATTAATTTACCTTATATAGTTGAAAAATGTACCTCTTGGAGCCTCATAATTTATCATTAACATTCCTATTTGAGGTACAATCTCCTACTATACTACTAATGTCATTATGTCCCATTATCACAAATTATGTTAATGAGCACACATGAGCAGTTTATACATGTGTAATCACACTGCAACTTTGGAAATATCCGAACTGAGAAAGAGCTGAGCCTGACAGGCCTTGCCGGGGCCTACCACTGGGATAAAAACATGCTTGTTGGAATGGCCTTTACTTCCAGGGTGGTTGTGGTTTTTGCTTCTATGCCCCTTTTATTTTGGCAAAGGAGAGTATTGTTTTTGTTTCGTGTTTTCAAAGGGGAAGTCAGGCAGCGTAGTGTGAATCACCTTTATATAATCATGATACAATCTTGGGCCACATGAAAACATATCAGTTTGTTTATAGCTAAAGGAATTTGCATTTAGAAAGGTAAAAGTAAGTATTAATAGCATTATGCAAATAGTCTCACCTGTGTAACTTTATTTAAATTTCACAGCAATTTTTCAGGTAACAATAATATTATCATCTCTGTTCTTACAAAGAAAACTAAGGTAGGAAAGACACACAAATGCCCCAGATCACAGAGTGTAGTGCCAGTATTTGAGTCTAGTTTTGTCTAATATTAAAGCATATACTCACTAATACAATTGATGATAAAAATATTGAAAGCCTTATTGTGTTCTTATTCTGAAGTGTAATTATTTACTTACAGCAGAAATGTACATAACTTATTATATTACAAGAAGTGCTCCCATCCAAGTACTAACCAGGTCCAACACTGCTTAGCTTCCGAGATCAGACAAGATCGGTCGTGTTCAGGGTGGTATGGTTGTAGGCACAAAAAGTTCTTTAGTAAGGAACCAGATACGTAAAGAGATATTTTGAGCACTGAAAATATATGCAAACTTAGTATTTACTAGACTGTGAGGTCCTATACAGCAAAATCTGGATTTTACTTGTTAATTATTTTATTTCTTTTAAATGGACAGCCTTGTAGAAATGTAAAGAATGTTCACTTAATTAGCCGGTGTATGTTTTTTTGTTGTTGTTGTTGTTGTTTTCTTTTGTTTTTTGTTTCTTTTTTGTAAGTAAAGAGAAACAGAGTAGCTCAGCTCTCTAAACAGAGATCCTTATCAACACATTGGTCATTATGACCTGGAAGGCATAAGAACCCTGAACTAATAATGTGAGAAATGGAATTTATTTTGTCTATTAAAAAAAGTTTTAATACCTTTGACAAACCTTCATTTCTCTGTAACTTTAAGTGCCATATTGAATGGGATTTTTTTCCTAATAACTAATCGAAATCACCAAAGAGAAAGCTCTCTCACTTTGCTCTTAAAAATACTGATGTAAAATGACCTGTGAGTCATTGATATGAAGTGATCTCACATGTAACCAAGTTCTGGGCATATGCTCTCTCACACACACACAGAGCTGATTTGATTACTTAGCTGCCCACTTTTCTCTCGCTTCTATATGTATATATGACTTTCATGAATTTACCATGTGACAATGAAAATGAAAAAACTCAAGATAGATAGTGGAAAAGGTAATAGGTTGGTGTTTTTCTTTTCTAGATAATATTTCAGTGCCATCTATTTTTTTTTCCATTCTTGCAGGTGAAGACAGATGACAGAGTGGTGATGATGGACCTGGGTTTACTCTTCCTAAGGGTACGCAAAATGGATGCTGGTACCTACTTTTGCCAGACAGTAGAGCATAGTTTTGTCCATACTATCCGTAAAATCACCCTGGAGGTAGTGGAAGAGGAGAGAGTAGAGGAAATGTTTAACAAAGACTATGAAGAGGATGGGCCTCACAAGATGCCCTGCCCTGCTCAGAGCAGCTTCCCACAGGGAGCAAAACCATGGTACAAGGAATTCTTGCAGCTAATTGGCTACAGCAACTTCCAGAGAGTGGAAGAATACTGTGAAAAGGTATGGTGCACAGATAAGAAGAGGAAAAAGCATAAAATGTCACCTTCCAAGTGGAAGTATGCCAACCCACAAGAAAAGAAGCTCCGTCCCAAAGCCGATCACTATCGCCAGCCCAGGCACACACTGCACTCCTGATGGGGTGAAGCCATCCAGGGGATTCAGAAGAATTTATATTTGGAACCAAAAAAAAAAAAAAAAAAGAATTAGAAACCATCCAACTTCTTTGCATTACTTAAAAGAGATTTAGTAATACAGAAATGACTATAATGGTGTTATGATAAATTATTCTACATACTTATTTGATTGGTTAAATACCACATAAAATTAACTAATTTTTTAAATAAGTGTATTGTTCAGTGTTTTCACATTATATTTATCAAAAAGTGACCATGGCTGTAGTTTTGTGTATGTGGCTGCTTTTTCCATGGCAATTATTATTTTACCCTTGGAAGACTTAAGATTATTGGAATATTGAGGAAACATTAAATATTTTAATGATCACAGAAAAAATAATAAATGGTTTAATCTTTCTGAATTTTACCTTTCTACCACCATGTAATATATACATAACATCAGATACTTTAACGTTCTCATGTGAACTGTCTGTACTTTTAAAGAATTATTGTATTAGTGTTGTCAAAGCCATAAGTTTTATGAAGCAGGTGTGTTGTAATTATTGTAAACCATGAAAGAAAAATTGTGGTCACTGTGAGACTTTTGCCCTTCATAAACCATTTATTAAAAACCACATTCACAATAGTTATGATTCTTGATGAAAACACATCCTTTCAATTTCACTCCAGTGCAGAAGAATGAAGTAACTTCTCAGAAAGTTATTAAAGAATGTCAAAATAGATGGAATTACCATTAGAACTCTGAAAAAAATTTTGCTGCCCTCTTCTGGGATAAAAAGTATATTCTCTCTCTCTTTTCTCTATAGTTTCTTTAGTAAAGATTTGAAAGCAATTTCTCAGTACATACATCTAATGCATTTTCAGGGGGGAAAATCTCACTGAAATGAAAATGTCAATGCTTATGTCATGCTGTAAGATGGAAATAACATGTTTATGAATAATTCATTACCTCACAATCCAAAAATGATATTACAGCACTGAAATTCATAAGAACTTAAATATTATGCCTTCTAAATAATATTCCCTGAAATCTAAAATATACTTAAGAAAGAATGGTTTATTTGTGAAAAAATATGAAAGCATTTTGCTTTCAGTTATCAAATTTTCCTATTTTGTAGTAACAAATGTGAAAAGTATTCCATGAATTCATTTAACTACCAAGATGTTCAAAGCATGTGTATTATCAGAGATTTTATTATTGAAAATGTTATTTCCTGAAGTTTTTTCTCCTATTTTATTTAGCAATTACCTTTCTAAAATATAAAATTTCTGAGATTTTTTATTAAAAAATAAAATCAAATGAATTATACATAAAAACATGTATAAGTATTTAAATGTTAATTTTAAATAAACATTTTAGTTTTCAAAATTAGCTTATAGACTATAAGAAAGTTTACTGAAAACTTGTAATGGCTTTCAAATTCATTATAAAATTAACAAACACATAATGTTTTAAGGAAGTTTAAAAAGTTAATTCAGTAAACCACCAAGCTCCAAAAGTTCTAAAGGATACAAATATATTGTAAAAATAACATTTTCTGAAAAACCCCATTGCTATTTACGTAAGAATCCACTGGAGGTCATTGCTGCCCACGAATATTAGCTGGATACAGACTGTATTGAAAGTTATATTTAAAAGTACGATTTAAGTAAACGCTGCCTAATGTAGAGAAATAGAACCATAACCACATATTATAGGGTAGGATCCTTAGCAAAGTTTTTGTCTAAAATATTCAAAATGAACACATAAGTCAATAAAGCACACTTTATTGAATGCATTCTTCCATTAAACAGAAGGGAAAACAGGATTCTCTCCTGTATTTAAATTTTTAGAAAAGTTAGGTAGATATGACATAGTTATTTTAATCTCAGTAATACATACATGCAGTTAATCTGAATAACAAATGATGTCACTTGTGAACTAAAATATTTGGTAACTGAAGGGATAAAACTGGGGAAAAATACTTTTCTATGACATTTTAGGGATTGAATGAAACTACATGCTATTTGAGTAAAATGAGATGACTATTAACCAGAAAAAGGAATATTTTACGTAAAATGCTAAACTTCATTCTGGAAAAATAAATACAACCCAAGAGTTTTTAAAATGCTAATTTGAAATAGAACTGATTAGAAAATTTTGAGGACTCAAGTTCACAAGTTAGGGAGAACGCTGTGTGTGTGTGTGTGTGTGTGTGTGTGTGTGTGTGTGTGTGTGTGTGTCTGTGCTTTTACAAAAATGTTTTCAGTTCTCTTCCTGCTTTTCTCTGCCCCCGCACCACACACACACACACACACACACACACACGCACGCACGCACACACATCATGACAACTTTAAGATGAATCCATTGACCTCTCAAAAGAGAAACCTACATCATATGTTATTCAGTCCTTCTTGAGAATCTGAAACATACTACAAACACGTATTCCTAGTCTTTTGTTGTGTCTGGGGTTAGAATTCAGATTCAGAATCTCATTTGAGAAATGCCCAGGCTTGGAAAATCACAAATGAATTTATAAGGTTTATCCTCTTTCCTGGACTTGAAAAGAGCACATGCTTAGCTACCTGCAACACTTGGGAGAATTAGATTTTGCCCCAAATACACCACATTTTCCCCAAACATAAACTCGATGAAGGAGAGAGATGCCCTCTGGGAGGAAACAGCTGAAAAAGAATCATAACCATCCATCCTAGTTCCAAAGGAGGACCTCCATGTAGGGTCTGTCTCCTGTTTCTTTCTCAGTTAAGTCATTCTCTGTTAAGGGAGAGGACCTGTACTGTCACCCACTGAGCTAGAGACTCAGATTTGTTAGCAAGGATTACAGTTTGAAGGGGTTTTATTTCACAATCTGTGATATCTCTTCCATGTTTAACATTTTACATTGCTAAGTTTCCTTTTGTATTTATTACCAAATACTTCAGTGCAAAGCTATCAGATTGGAGAAAAAAAGGATTAGAAACAGAAATAAACACTAACAAGAACTCTAGGAAAAAAGGGAAGAAAAAGTCTCTGCCTGTTTAGTAAATGGAAATTTTATATGTATTTTAGATTTTTTTTCTTTTCCAAATTAGTGAAGTACTTACAATGTTTTTATTGTGTTTAATATTTGCTATAGGGTGTAGGGTTTTGTAAATCTTCATAGTGATTATAAGCAATTGTAAAATTTGTAAAATACAATAAATAATTTTGATTGTTGGTGTTAAGCATGAAACAAACACAGCAGCTGTTGTCCTTAGAAATGAATTAGCTTTAGTCTGACAGATACATTCCGAAAATTACTTAGCATTGTACAGATATTTCAGATCTCAGGAGAAAGTGCTGCAGTTATTATGACAGAAGTCGATTTTTTTTTTCTGAAAGCAGCAATCACATTGAGTAACTTTTTTGAAATCGATGCTCATTTCTAAGGACAACTGTTGAATTTAAATCAGATATAAATAATAGATTTTTATGAACACTCTTGATTGTAGTGTGTTATTTAAGCTGGCCTGTTTATTTTATTTTTTTTAGGAAGATAGCATATTTTGGCTTTTGTCACTTCTTGGCCTTTTGGCTAATATCAAGTGTAGCATAATTTGGCTTTCATTATAAATTGAATGTGTTCTGTTTGTTTAAGTGGCTTACTTATAAGCTAGAGTACTATTTGGGGTATTCTTGTCTGTATGACTTCCTTTTATGTGCTTGCCTAGGTCCATAACAGCATGTGGCATATTATTTCTTTTCCCTGATTAAAAACCATAATACTTATTATCATCTGGTGGCAAGCTGTAAATACCATTGACAATGTGTCTCATTGACTATCACATGATCGCCACTGTGCACCGCATAATTTGTACCATTATGTACAATTTCTATTTAGTTCGACTTAGATGATAAATAAATATTTACTAAACCCTTACATGCTGTCCAAGGAGTAATTTCTATGTGTCTGCCAGTTGAATTCAAATTTCATATCATCTCAAGCCTAAATGTAAATGTACAATGTTAGACTAGCACAATTTTTTTAAGAAGTTAGAAAAAATTTAATTCTCTTTACTTGAAAATTCATAAATCAAATTTCTTTAGAATGTTCAAGCCAGGTCATCTGCTTACATTATAGCAGCAGATTTATTTAAGTCACATCATGTTTCTTGGACCAACAGCTAGAAATTTAAAATGGCATCGTCCACACAAAAGGTGGAAAATGAATGCTTTTAAAATGTAACTGGTAGAATGTTTACAATTTTTACAGGCCTCAATTTCTATCTTAATTTACCTAAATGGCTGTTTGCTCTGTTATTTTTATAAGACCTCAAGTAAGTTATTTAAATGATGTTTAGTGTGATATGAAACTTTTGGGAGTTTTGTCCTCAAATATTTTATTGATAAGTAATTACTTACAGTGTTTTAAAGGAAGAATTTGTCAGCAGCTCCAGCATAGTGTTTCTGGCAGCTTTATGATATGACAATGTCATTAATCATCGCTGTTTATACATGTTTTAAACTTGCATTCATTTATAATTCAAGGCCTACTTTTAGCATAATAGTTGGTGAACCCATTGAAACTGCTCTTTAAATACATAGTCACTCATTAGTCAAGGCAAAGTAGGGAAAAAAGGTAGTAAGTAGAAATCTGTTACCTAATTCAAAGAGAACAAAATTATTCACCTATCTTTCTATGCAAAAGCTACATGTTAGGCACTAGACCAGGGGCTGCATAAAATGGAGAAATATTAATAATATTCTTAAGTTATATAGATAAATAAAAATTGAAATATATTTGTTCTGAGAATGTGTTGACAGTCTTCACTGGAAAAATTTCAAATCTCATTTTTCACTTCATGCAGCATGAAACCCAATAAAAAGTGTAGCTTTTAAAATGTATTTCAAGTATTTGGAATGTTGTGGAAAGCACTTCTAATTATGAATCTTGAGACTTCTGGTTAGGATGATGTTGAAAAGCCAGGATTTGATTCACAGGAGTTGCAATAGTATATCAATGATAGATAGTAGATAGAAAAAGAAAATAATTTAACAATAATGAGACAGACACAACAAGACGGCAGCCATCTCCAAGACAGGAAGAGGGCTCCCACCAAAAACCCAATCAGCCAATGCCTTGTCTTGAACTTCCCAGCCTCCTGAACTGTGAGAAATGAAATGTCTGATGTTTAAGCCACCCAGTCTATGGTATTTTCTTACTAGACTGAGCGGACTAATACATACAGAATAGAGAAAGGCACACAGATGAAGCAGAAACAGAAACATGCAAGTAAGCCTGCACGAAGTCCAGAACATCTGAAAATATCTAAACTTAATTAAATAGTGATATCTGGAAAAAGTGATAAAAACTGGCCTATCATAAAACTTAGGTTAGGTCGTTCAGAAACAGTTTTCCTAATGAGGGCAATTTCTTCTCCATGAGTCAGAATAGATTTCTGGGAGAACAGAAAACAAAATTATAAACTCAATTTTCAACAACAACAACAAAATAGTGACAAACAGGATGATTCCTTGGAAATGATTACATGAATTAAATATAGTTTGAAATAATGGTTAAAGAGTTTCTTATTTTACATGTTTTGTTTTTAAAGCAGTGTAAAACAACCCAAGTTTATTACCTCATGATTTCTACAAGCCAGAATTCAAGGCATAACATATCACAGCTGGATTCTCTGTTTAGGATCTCAAAAGACCAGTATCATTGGTCACCTGGCAGGGATCTGGGGAGGAATCCACTTCAGGTTCATTCAGGCAATTGAGAGAATTCTGTTCCTTGTAGTTCTGAGGTTGATATTCCTGGCTTCTCCATATTCAAGGCTGGCCATGGTATGTTGAGTCTGCCTCAGGCATGGGATCTCTCCGACTTCCTCTTATGCAATGAGTCCAGTTCTTTGACTTCAGCTGAAGAACTTCTTCTGCTTTTAGGGTTTGTGTGATTAGACTCTGCCCACCCAGATAATTCAGGCTAATCTCCCTAAGATTTGCAACCTTAATTACATTTGCAAAGTCCCTTTGCCATGTAATACAATATATTTTCAGGTTCTGAGAATTAGGATATGAACATATTTGGGGGACCACAGTCCCTCCTTTGTCCTCCAAACACAAAATACATTTATCCCATCTTAAGGTCCCCAGAAGTCTCATTCTACTACAGCATTAGTTTAAAAGACTCAAATCATATCATCTGTTTTCTAATGAGTTACAGGTGAGGTTCTTGGTATAATCCATAAAATATCCTTCTGGGCACAATCCCTATTCATCTTGGCCTTGTGAAACTAAAGAAGTAAGCAATCTGCTTCCAACATACAGTGATGGGGCAGGAATAAGGTAATAGTTTATACATATTCTGGTTCAAATGGGGAGAAAGTTAGGTGAAATAAAGTCACAATCCAGAGCAATTTCAAATTTCAGCTCAGAAACCCTCTTTAGGTTGTAAAGCCTGGGAATATTCTTCTGTGGCTGTTGGCTTTGCCCTCTGAATCTCCATTTTGCACTGTGGACCTGTATCCCACTCTCTGAATTCCTAAATAGCCTTTTAAAAGTCAAAAGAATGGCTTTCATAGAAAAATTAATATGAACTATACAGATAATTATCTCAACTCCTAATTTGTAAAATTATTTTTGTGTTAAAATCAGGATAATGTATAATTAAAAGATGATCTTAAATGAGTTATGCTAACTATAACATTCTATTAGATTAATAAATTAAAATTCTAAGTTCCCAGTTGTATTTCCTAAAAGGTTTGTGAGAAGGTAAAGTTAATGCATAATTTTGGAGAAAAAAATAATTTTATATTTATAAGTACTTGTTATACGATGTAGTATATATTTCCAAGTAATATCTCGTTTAGCACTAGAAAAAGGAAACAAGAGAAAACCTTTTTTAAGGTAGGTATTTCTATTTACAAATGAGAAAACAGAAGTAATTTGTAGGTCCTAGATTCAAGGAAAGAGATTAAACAATGATGTTTACCCAAAAGAAGAAGCAGTGAAACCCTGGGACCACCTGATGATGTGTGGAGACTTCTTTGTATAGCGACTATGTGAATATCTCTTTACGTTTTTAATTGCTTTTAGCTGAGGCCTCCATTTTTTTCCCTCCTAAAATATTATCACAGTCTCTCTCGCTGGTCTCCCTGCCACCACAGTTGCCTTCTCCTCTGTTCTTTACCCAGCAGCCAAAGTTAGCTTTCCAGCTTTCTAAAGCACCAATTGGATCCTGTCTCACCTCTGCTTAAAACAATTCAGTGGCTTCCGTATCACTAATAAAAATCCTAAGCTCCTTAATTTAGCTTTACGCTCTCTCTTGACTTAACTCTGTCCAAATCGCCTCAATCTTCATTTCCTCCCAATGTCTTTATCCTACTTGCCATATCTATTTATATATTTTTTAGTCCCTCTAATTATCTTATCTGAAAAACCATTTTTGCTAGAATTTCCTAGAATATTTTTAGTATCCTGAAACCTTCCTTATCTTTAGAATGAGTATGGCAACACTATGTGATCTCATAATTCTCTGTAGTTAGCTTTTTTAAAATAAATATATTTTTTATTGTTAGACTTACTGGGGTGACATTGGTTAGCAAGAAGTACATAGGTTCTAGGTGTACAATTCTACAGTGCATCGTCTATTTGTTGCATTATAAGTTCACCACCCAGTATGAGTTCTCTTCCCATCACCATATATTTGGATCCCCTCCCTCCTCTCCCACACCCTCCTCTCTTTTCTCCCACCCCCTACCCCGCTTGCCCCTAGATAACCATTAAACTATTGATCGTGTTCATGAGTTTTTGTGTTTGTTTGTTTTTTCTTTGTTGCTTTCAGTTTTATTTTCCGCATACGCATAAAGTCACACGGTTCTTTGTTTTTTCTGACTGGCTTATTTCACTAAGCATGATGATCTCCAGGTCTATCCATTTTGTTGCAAATGGCAATATTTCATCTTTTGTTATAGCTGAGTAGTATTCCATTGTGTATATGTACCACAGCTTCTTTTTCCAGTCGTCTGTCGCAGGGCACTTTGGTTGTTTCCATGTTTTGGCCACTGTGAACAGCGCTGCGATGAACATTGGGGGACATAAGTCTTTGCGGACTAAGATTTTCAAGTTTTTCAGGTAGATCCCCAAAAGGAGGATTGCTGGGTCACATGGTAACTCCATTCCCAATTTTCTGAGGACCCTCCACACTGCCTTCCACAGTGGTTGTACCAGTTTGCACTCCCACCAGCAGTGTACCAGAGTTCCTTTTTCTCCACATCCTCTCCAGCACTTGTTATTCCTTGTCTTGTTGATAATAGCCATTCTCACAGGTGTGAGGTGGTATCTCATAGTGGTTTTGATTTGCATTTCCCTGATAGCTAATGAGGATGAGCATTTTTTCATATGTCTGCTGGCCATTTGTATTTCTTCATGGGAGAAATGTCTGTGTAGGTCCTCCGCCCACTTTTTAATTGGGTTGTTCGGTTTTTTGTTGTTGTTGAGTTGTACTAGTTCTTTATATACTTTAGAGATTAGACCCTCGTTGGATGCACTGTTTGCAAATATTTTCTCCCATTCAGTTGGCTGTCTCTTTTGCTTTGTTGATGGTTGCTTTTGCTGTGCAGGAGCTTTTTAGTTTGACATAGTCCCATTCATTTATTTTTGCTTTTACTTCCCTTGCCTTTGAGGTCAGGTTCATGAAGTCCTCCTTGAGCCCTAGGTCTATAAGTTTAGTTTTCTTCTATACAGTTTATTGTTGCAGGTCTGATATGAAGATCTTTAATTCATTTTGAGTTAATTTTAGTATATGGTGAGAGTTCATAGCTCAGATTCATTCTTTTGCATATGCTTCTCCAGTTTTCCCAGCATCATTTACTGAAGAAGCTATCTTTCCCCATTTTTCCCCATTGCATATATTTTGCTTTTTTATCAAAAATTATTTGTCCATATATTTGTGGATTTATTTCTGGGCATTCAATTTTGTTCCATTGGTCTCTGTGTCTGTTTTTCTGCCAATACCAAGCTGTTTTGATTATTGATACTTTGTAGTATAAATTGAAATCAGAAAGTGTGATACTACCAGCCTTAATCTTTTTACATAGTATTGCTTTGGCAATTGAATGTTCTTTGTGGTTCCATACAAATGTGATAATTTTTTAAATCTATTTTATAAAAGTATGTTTATGGAATTTTGATGGGAATTGCATTAAATCACAAATTGCTTTGCATAATATAGCCATTTTAACAATGTTAAGTCTTCCTGTCCATGAACACAGAATAGCTTTACATTTCTTTGTGTCCTCTTCAATTTCTTTCAAAAGTGTCTTATAGTTTTCTGTTTATAAGTCTGTCATATTTTTTGTTAAGTTAATTCCCAGGTATTTTATCCTTTTTGTTGCAATAGCAAAAGGTATTGTCTCTCTCATTTCTTTTTCTGAAGATCGTTGTTTGCCTATAGGAATGCTGTTGATTTTTGTACATTGATTCTGTATCCTGGGACTTTACTGTATTTGTTTATTTTTTCTAATAGTTTCCTGGTTAAGCCTTTGGAATTTTCTATATAAAGGATCATGTCATCCGCAAATACTGACAATTTGACCTCTTCCTTCTGAATTTGGATACCTTTTATTCCTTTCTCTTGGCTGATTGCTGTGGCTAGAACTTCCAGTACTATATTGAATAGCAGTGGTGACAGGGGGCATCCTGTCTTGTTCCTGATTTTAGGGGAATGGGCTTCAGCTTTTCCCCTATTCAGTAAAGTATTGGCTGAGAGTTTGTCATATATGGCCTTTATTATGTTTAGATACTTTTATTCTATACCCGTTTTATTCAGTGTTTTGATCATAAATGGATGTTGTACCTTGTCGAAAGCTTTTTCTGCATCAATTGATATGATCATATGGTCTTTATCTTTATGTTATTTTTTATGTTATTTATGTGGTGTATCACATTGATATATTTTCATATATTGAACCATCCTTGTGCTCCTAAGATGAATCCCACTTGATCATGATGTATGATCTTTTTGATGTGTTGTATTCTATTTGCTAATATTTTATTTAGAATTTTTGCATCTGTGTTCATTAGAGATATTGGTCTGTAGTTGTTTTGTGTGTGTGTTGTCTTTACTAGGCTTTGGTAATAGGGTAATGTAGGCCTCTTTGAACGAGTTAGGTGGTATTGCTTCTTCTTCAATTTTGGAAGAGTCTGAGGAGGATAGGCGTTAATTCCTCTTTGAATATGTTCATTGGTGAGACTTTCTGGTCTGGAGCTTTTGCCCCTAGGGAGATTGTGGAAAGTCATTTCAATTACTTTACTATTGATTGATCTATTTAGATTATCCAGTTCTTCTTGGTTTAGTCTATAAGTTTCTAGGAACTTGTACATTTCTTCTAGGTTTTCAAATTTAGTGGCATACAGCCCTTCATAATATTTTCTTATAATCCTTTGTATGTCTGTGGTATCTGTGGTAATTTCCCCCCTTTGTTTTCTAATTTTGGATATTGGTATTCTTTCCTTTTGTCCTTTGGTTAGTCTAGCTAGGGGTTTGTCAATTTTAGTGACTTTCTCAAAGAACCAGCTCTTTGTTGCATAAATATTCTCTATTGTCTTTCTGTTCTTGATTTTGTTTAGCTCTGTTTTAACTTTTATTATGTCTTTCCTTCTGCTTACTTTAGGTTTTGTCTGTTCTTCTTTTTCTAATTCTTTAAGATTGGATGTTAGAATGTTTACTTGTAGTTTTTCTTGTTTCTTAAAATAGGCCTGTAATGATATGAATTTCCCTTTTATTACTGCTTTTGTCCTGTGCCAATAATTTGGAAATGTTGTATTTTCATTGTCAGTTTCTATGTATTTTTTAATCTCTTCTTTTATTTGTTCTTTGATCTAGTCATTCTTTAATAAGATGTTGTTTAATCTCCCTGTATATGTTTTTTTTCTGCTTTCCATTTTACAGTTGATCTCCAATTTCATAGCTTCATGGTCTGAGAACACATTTGGTATGATTTCAATCATCTTGAATTTGCTGAGGTTACTTTTGTGTCCCAGCATATGGTCTATCCTTGAGAATGTACCATGTGCACTAGAAAACAAGGTATAGTCTATTTTTTTTCCAAATGAATTGTCCTATAAATGTCAATTATGTCCAATTGCTATAATGTGTCATTTGGAGCTGATATTTTCTTATTTATTTTCTGTTTGGATAATCTGTCCATGGCTATTAAAGGGGTGTTTAGGTCTCCTACAGTGATTGTGCTTTTGTCGGTTTCTCCTTTCAGGTCTGTTAGTAGTGGCTTTGTATATTTTGGTGCTTCTTGATTGGGGGGTATATATATTAATTAGTGTCAAATCTTCTTGTTGTTGTATTGTCCCTTTTATCACTATAAAATGTCTATCTTTGTCTCTTGTTATCTTTTTTAACTTGAAGTTAGTTTTATCAGATATCAGTATGGCAACTCCTGCTTTTCTCTGAATACCTTTTCCTTGCAGTACTACTGTTCTTCATCCTTTCACTCTGAGTCTGTATTTGTCCTTATGGCTGAGGTGTGTTTCTTGGAAACAGCATATGGATGAGTTTTGTTTTTTAATCCAGTCTGCTACTCTGTGTCTTTTTATTGGAGAATTCAGTTCATTTACATTTAGAGTGATGATTGATATATGAGAATTTTCTATGACCATTACTTCCTTTTATTAATTGATTTCTTTATTTTTGTTGTATCTTTTTTGTTGTCCCAACTCTATTCCATTTATTTTGGTGTTTTATTTTAGGTCAGAGAGCCTCCTTCAGTATTTCTTGAAGTGCCAGCCTCATGCTGGCAAATTCCCTCAGCTTCTGTGTTTCTAAGAAGGTCTTTATTCCTCCTTCATTAGCTGAAAGATAATTTTGCTGGATAATTTATTCTTGGCTGGAAGTTTCTCTCTTTTAATATTTTGAATATTTGATTCCACTTCCTCCTGGCTTGTAGAGTTTCTGCTGAGAAATCTTATGGCAACCTGATGGGTTTTCCTCTAAAAGTTACAGTGTTTTGTTTCCCCCCTGACTGCCCTGAGAATTGTCTCCTTGCCTTTGTTCTTTGACATCTTCAGTACAACATGTCTTGGAGAAGATCTACTGGGGTCCAGGTATCTAGGGGACCTATTTCCTTCTTGAATTTGGGGTTCCAGATCTTTCCATAGGTTTGGAAAGTTTTCACTAACCATTTGTTTGAGTATGCTCTCTGTAGAGTTCTCTGCTCCTTCTTTTAATCCTATTATCCTGATTTTTTTTTCTCATGGAGTCAGATAGTTCTTGCAGAGTTCTTTCAATCTTTTTTATTTTGTATTCCCTATCATCTTCTTTCTGAGATGTTTTCATGTTCTGGTCTTCAATATCACTAATTCTTTTCTCTGGTTGACCCTGTTTCCTATGGGAGTTTTTTTATTTCTCATGTCTTTTATTGTATTATTTATCTCATGAATTTCCCTCTCATTCTTCTTTATAATTTGAATTTCTTTGTTAAAATATTCCCTTTGTTCATGAATTCTCTTTCTGAGATCATTCATCTCAGGTATGGTGTTTTGCCAGTATGTTTTCTTTTCTCTGAGAGTCTTTAGAATGGCAATCTTGGATTCTCTGTCACTTAGTTTATAAATTCCTAGATCTATAAGATCCTTTTCTGGAGATTTTTCATCTTTCTGAGCAGCTTTACATCCTAAGGTATTCATATTTTCTGTCGTGTTCTTCTTTAACATGAGGGGTTTATTTCCAGCAGAGCCCAGGAGAACCCGTTCTTTCTCCAATTAATATTTTTGTGGAGTCTTGCTGTAGAGAAGACACTAGGTGGTGCTGGGAGGCAAATTTTGGGAGAGAGGGGAGGTATTTAAGCCATATCTCCAGTCTCCACCAGCATTTGGGGCAGGATGTGGCAGTCTGCACTCTCTCCACTTCCTGCAGTTCATTGGGGAAGCTGTGGGAGAAGGGGGAGTCCAATAGAATTTAGGCTGAGGCTATTCACATTGGTCTCAGTGTGAATGCTGCCAACTCTGCCTTTCTCCCTTCTTCTGTGTTTTACCCAGGGCTGTGTTTCAGTCGTTCATTTCCACAGCAACTGCTCCCAGCCGTGTTTGCAATCGTGCAAGCTGTGAGCTATTCTGCTGTATCTGGGGTCCTATTCCCACCTAGGGCTGTTCAGATGCCTCGCTCGGCATCCTTGCTACCCAGAACTCCAGAGCTCGGCTCTCAGACTTTGTTTCTAACACAGTTTTTGGTTCAGCTCCCTTGTGGTCTCTCAGGGTTTCTGCCATTCTGGCCTCCACTCTTGTCACCACTCTGTCTCCCCTGTCCCCTGTATCATGCTACTCCCTGATTTTTTTCTAGTTCCTTAGTTAGCCGCAGTCAGGTTGGGTCACGATCCATCTCTGCTCCCTCCCTTCTCTCCTTCTCACCGCTTTTTCTCTAATCTTCAGGTGTTTTCTTGTGATCTGTGGGTTTCTCACTTGTCACTGTGCCACTCAGGGTTTTCCATGTTGGATCCTGGCTGGCCAATTAATTATATTTTCTGGTAGAGGTGTTAGGGACCTCCTCTCTGGTCACCATCTTGCCAAGCTCCTGTAATTAGCTTTTTAATAGCATTTTATCACTGTATTTTAATTATTGGTTTGCTTTGTGAAGGTATCTTATGGGCAAGAACTCTACCATGTTCTCTTGTCCCTGGAATGTAGTACCAATAACTGGTAATGGACATTAAATAAATGGTTTTAACATAAATGAATGAATTTATTAAGTTATGATTATGCTAAAATGATTCGGAATTTTCTGAAATTGTATCCAAATTTTGTTCTGTAGAAAATGAGAAAAAATCCAGATCATCAGATATTGCACATGTTTTATAAAGGACACAATGTGTCTCTTATCAAATAAAATTTAACATATCAAATGAAATTTAACATAAAAGATTTTGAGATGTCTGGGCAGAGTATTAGAATGTGACTACCTATTAAATAATAAGTTACATTCATGGTAGCAAGGTATAGATTTCTCTGTTCTTTGTCCCTCTAGCCCAAGGTGAAGACACAATGTATTTTTGTTTATTTTGGCTGAATGAAAAAAAATGCATCAATTAGTGGATGATGAATGAACAGATCAATCAGAGAAAAACATCATTTAGGCCCAAGTAACAAACTATAAACAAAAAGTTTTCTAAATGAGGAGGCTATTTATTCTTTTACATAACTAGAAATCCAAAGGTAAGTAGTTCCAGAGTTGGCTAATTCTGTAACACAGAAATACTTTCAAAAACTCAGCAATTTCCATATTCCCTCTGTTGTATTGGGCATTGACTATATTTTTCAGCAGATTCTCTAAAAATCAATCTTGTCCAATCTGCAGTCCACTGGCTGCATGAAGGCCAGGACAGCTTTGAATGCAGCCCAACACAAATCTGTAAACTTTCATAAAACATTATGAAAATTATATACAAAACTTATTTTAGTTCATCAGCTAGTGTTAGTGTTAGCATATTTTATGTGTGGTCCAAGACAATTCTTCTAATGTTGCCTAGGGAAACCAAAAGGTTGGACAACCCTGCTCTAGGTATCTATTTTTCACACACAAGGTGCTAAAGACAGTTCTCAAGAGAAGATTATCTGCTCATCTCCCATCCTAAATACACCAAAGCCTCCTAAAGACTTCCATGCCCAGACTGATTCAACACCCACATCAAGGAATCTGAGAAAGGTAATTTTCAACCCTATAATAAAAAACAAATATACCTTTAAGAAAGAAAAAGAGATATAGTCTTTGAATAGAAAAAAAAGAGGGGGCAAAATGTGCTGCAGACATTATCTGTTAAGGTGACAAAAAATAGATTGAAAATTTAAATTTAAATTTAAATTAATAATACTGGTGTGAAATAGGCAAGAAATTCATCCATCCTTAATTCTCTAAATTATCCTTAACTGAAAATTTAGAGAATTAGCTCCATATCTGAGAATACAAATTATGACAAAACCTTATACTCAGGTAAGGTAAAAAAAATAATAAATTATTTGTTGGTAAATTCTACACATTTGAAATTTTGCTACAATAGTTTGTGAGAAGGTAATATTTGGGGAAGGTTTCTGAAAATATGTTAACCAAGGATAAAGGTTTGTTTTATTTAATTGAAGCAAAAGGGTAAAATCTTTACACCAAAAATAGTATTCAAAGTTTACATTTTATTAGACATTAAAAAGAAAGCACATTTTTTTTCTTTTCATACAAATCTTAAAGAACAGAAGACAAAAATGGAGACACTTTTGGATCTTATTTGATACGTCTTCTCCTTTTCAGTTCTGTCCGTGTTTGTATTAGGAAATTTGTCTTGTGGACTGTACAGTTAAAAACTCCAGATATGTTAAAGGTATACTAGCCTGAGCCAGTCCAAAAGAATTCTAGTTATCATTTTGATACATAACTTAGAATAAGCCATTAGTTTCTCTGCTTCCAAACATACAAAATATACTGTAACTACCAAATATGTAAAATGAAGTGACTGGGCCAGATGATTTTGTAATACTTACCATTTATAACATTGTTTGATCCTATAAAATGGGATTTCTTTTCAAATGACTTGTTTAAGTATCTTATGAAGAAAAATCAAATTCTTTAGTATGAAGGCCAACCTACTTTAATCTTTAAACTGTTTTTTAACCTTTATTGACAAACAGTTGATGTAAAATAAAGTGTACATACTTGAGGTATGCAATGTGGTGAATTTTCACATATGTATACACCTTTGAAACTATCATAATTAAGATAATTCACGTATCTATTACCCCAGAAGTTTTATCATACCCATTTTCATTGTATTTCTCCCTCTCTCCCCTACCTCTGAGGCAACCACTCATTTTTTCCTGACACTATAAATTAGTTTGCATTTTCTAGAATTGTATATAAGTGGAACTATATAGTATGTTCTTTATTTTTCTAGCTTCTTTCACTCAGCATCATTTTCAGATGTTTCCAAGTTATTGAAAGTATCAATAGTTTATTCTTTTTTATTCCACTGTAATGGATATACAAAAATTTGATGGACATTTTAGTTGTTTCAGGTTTTATTACAAATAAAACTGATTTGAATATTAATGTACAAATCTTGGTATGGACATGAGCATTCATTTCTCTTGCATAGATACCTATGAGTGGAATTTCTAGATTGTGTAGTTAGAGTTCGTTTAACTTTAAAGACACTGTGTAATTGTTTTCCAAAGTGATTATACAATTCTACATTTTCACGAGTCATGTATGAGATTTCTTTTTTATATTCTCACCTTTTAGACATTCTAATAGGTATAGAATAGTCTCCCATTGTGATTTTTAATATTTGCATTTCCCTAATGACTAATGATGTTGAACATCTTTTCATGAGCTTATTATTATCCATATATCTTCTTTGGCAATATGAGTATTCAAATATTTTTCCCATTTTATTGTTTGTCTTCTCATTATTAAGTTGTAACAGATGTTTATATATTTTAGACACAAGGCCTTTGTTAAATACAGATTTGGTATGTATTTCTGTCAGCCTTTGGAAGTTTTGATAACATTCATTCATTTTGATAACAATTTCATAAGCAGAAATTATTTTTTATTAAGTCCAATTTATTGACATTTTAAAGTTTGTGCGTGTGTGTGTGTGTGTGTGTGTGTTGAATTTAAAACATGTTTGCCAAACACAAAGATCACTAAAATTTGCTCCAGTATTTTCTTCTAAAAGTTATTTGCTTTAGCTCTTAATTTAGATCAAAACCCATTTAAAATTAATTTTGTGTATGCTGTGAAATGTGTGTCAAGATTTATTTCTTTGTGTCTGGCTACTCCACTATCCAGCACCATTTGTTGAATAAAAATTCACTATTGAATTGCCTTGGCACCTTTTGATGAAGGTAATCAGGCACAAGGATTTTATGCTGCTGAGCCAAACTAACTTCCCAGACTTAATAATTTATCCCTGTCCCCAATTGTACAACATCCTGTATACGTGGACTCACAATTAAGTTCTCAAACTTGCCACCATGTGCTTATGTTGACAGCACTGTACAAACAACTCAGTAAGGTTTCATAACTTTGGTATATCTGTCTCACAGCTGTGTTGACATGTGGCAGTATCTTGCTAAATGGTGTTCGGTATTATTGTTGCATGTTTTTGTGTGCCATCATAAGAATGCCAAAGCTTGAATTAGAGCAACAAACAAACATTAAATTTTTAAATTAAACTTGGCAAGAGTGGAAGTGAAATGAGGATCAAGTTATTCCAAGTTCAAGGGGATAATGCCATGAAAAAAATGGCAATGTACAAATGGATAAAATATTTTTCTGAGGGGAGAGAATGTGTCACTGATGAAGAGACATCAGGGCAGCCAATAATAAGCAGAACTGATGAAAACATTGCAAAAATTCATCAAGTCGTGCATCAAAGTTGTTGGTTGACTGTGAGAAGCATAGCAGATTAAGTAAATATTGATAGAGAAACAGAAAAATCTTAGCTAAAAATGTTGGCATGAGAAAGGTGTGTGAGAAAATGGTTCTGAAGGAGCTCACTGATGAACAAAAGCAAAGAAGAGTCAAAGTTTGCCAAGACCTTTTGGAGAGGCAAGACAATATTTTGGGTCATGCTGTCATTTTTGATGAAACATGGGTTTACCAATATGACCTTGAAACAAAGCATCAAAGTGCACAATGGAAGTCAGCCAATTATCCATGACCAAAAATGTTCCATCAGTTTAAATCAAGAGTCAAAACTATGTTGCTAACCATTTTTTGATATCACAGGAATTGTTCATCATAAATTTGTACCACTGGCCAAGCAGTCAACCAATTTTACTATTTGGAAGTGCTGAAAAGCCTGTACAAAAAGTTAGATGAAAATGGCATTAACTTTTCAACAACAACTCAAGACTTTTGTATCACAATGGTCCAGCTCACATATCACTGTCTGTAAGAAAGGTTTTAGCCAGTGAACAAATTACTGTATTGGAATGCCCTCCCTACTCACCTGATCTAGGTCCAATGATCATTTTCTTTACCCAAAGATAAAGGTAAAAATTGAAAGAAAGACATTTTCCTGACATTCAGGACATCAAAGGTAATAAGATGACAGCTCTGACTATCATCCAGAAAGAGTTCTAAAATTGCTTTGAAAGGTGGACTATGTGCTGATATTGGTGCATATTTTCCCAAGGGGAATACTTCCAAGGTGTTCATAGTGATATTCAGCAATAAGGTATGCAGTACTTTTTCTAGGAGGAGTTTGTGAACTTAATTGTTAGACCTTATATAAAAGTCTTTTACTCTAGTCTTAAAAATTCTTTCAAGTAAAGATCTTTCATTTATCAAGCAATCTTTGTTGAAATGCTAAAAACTTGGAAAATTGAGTGGGCAAGAATTCACACCAGCAGTATCAATCAGTCAACCAGCTAACAGCCAGCTGGGGCCACCTGAACTGTTAAAATAACATTTTTGATATGGTGGAGGTAGAGGTTTTGGGGGAAGTAGAGGAGGAAAGGAAGGATCTATTTGGCTTTTTAGAGTGAAAACTTTTAGTGAAAGTCAGTCCTAGGTTGAAAGACTTAGAGTAAGTAACAAAAGAGAAATATGGTCATAGGACCAAGAAAAAAATATGATAAAAATAAAATTGATTTTTATGCAATTTTTCCTATATATTTTTTCTTTATTCAGGAAAAGTGATAAACATTTATAATACTTTCTCTAACCTCTTTCATATTGACATCCACTTTTATTGTCCACCTCTGAGTTCTCAGATACCAGTACTTCCTCTTCCTCCTTCTGTACTATGTGACCTTAACTCTCAGAAAGCAGGTTAGCTGATATAGGTCAAGTCTTCTAGGGATATATCAGTAAAAATTATTCTTGTGGGTTCCCATGGTAATTCAATGGCAGTTTACAATATATTTCTTTAGGGAAAGTACATTTTTGAGCTACCAAACTAGTTTGCAAATGAATGCAACCTATCCCTTTGGGCAGGCATTTCTATGTTACATATTCATAAAATGTCATCTAAATTCTCAAAGATTTACTTATAAAAAAGAATCTTAGTGCTAATATGCTTTATTGAAATATCATCTAAAATTTGAAATGTATATTTATGTTCTTTATTAACCAGACTATTATAGCAAGTAGAATACTATGTAAAATATAAAGAATTCCATTAAATTTATGCATAAATGTTTACTGCATCATTTTTACTCTATTAGGAGTGAATTTTTCATTTATATTCTTGGTAGCAATCTGAAAATTAGAGTTTATTTTTAAATGTGAGAATGTCTCATTTTTCAACTAATTAATTTTATTTAAGGAGCAGGCACACATTGGTTTGTCAGGTCTATATGTAGACTAGCAGTCAAAGCATTTCTAAACAGGATACTTTAAAACAACATTCATTTTACCACATTTTATGATATAGCTCAATATAACAGAAAAAATATTACAGAATGTTTTCATAAATGAAAGACTGAGGTGGATGGGGCCTAAGATGATGGCCAGAGAAGAGATCCTTGAAACTTTTGCAAAATACAACTGAACAACTGGGACTCAATGTGGAAAATCATGAGTGGCACAGCCTTAATTGAGAGATTCATGCATCACAAGAAAACACCTGAAGGTCAGAGAAAAGGGGGTGAATGGGAAAGGAAGGAAGGGAGCAGAGCAGAGCAGAGACAGGGCTGCAGAATGTGACCCAGAGCTTGAAGAAAGAAGGAGGTGGGAGCCTGGGGACCCTAGCTGAAAACCAACATGATTCTGGGCAAGTTAGAGGCCGAGAAATGACAAGAGCAAAGCTATGTGTGGCTGAAACTCTGTGAGACTGTGGATGAGTTAAAACCCCAACAAAGTGACAGCATGCTGGAGCGCCACCCAAAGGGCTGTGCCCTGGGTGGGTTAGAGGCTGAACAAAGGGTCTGAACTGCCCTGGGCAAGAATAGAGCAGGAGTGGCAGCACTAGCTCCAACACAAATTAGCCATGGGAGAGTTTGAACCTGAGAGATGGCTGCCATGGAAATGCTGATCAGAATAAAACATTCCTGGGTGAAACATGGACTCAGAAGAAAAGAAAAAGGCAGAGCCAGTGGTACATACCTGGTTGACACCTGGCTGACACCTGACTTACCTGTGCTTTTCCGACAAACAGGCTTGTGTTACCTTGGAGCCAGCACCCATAGGAGTGACCCCAGGACTCAAAGCAGCTATAAACAGCACTGATCCCACCCCTAGGCAACCATAGACACAGCCTGGCTGCTTCCCCTAACTCTCCTCCCAAAGCTTGCCTTCCCCCAAATCCACCTACTGTCTGCTTTACGGCCTGCTGGAAAAGAAAAAAAGGCAAAAAAACATGCACCACTTAAAAAAACAAACAAACAAAAACAAAAACAAAAAACCCTGCAGAAACTAGCAGGAAAGCTCAGGTGCAGCAGCTTTTCCCTGCACTGATCTCAATGGCATAGCACACCATCACACACCACATTTTCCCAAAGAGGAGGCAAATTGAGACCAAGTGACTCGTAAGAAAGGTCCCAGAGACAGAAGACTCAATAACCAAGAGAAATTATTGTAAGACACTACAGTGATAGCAACTGGGAAGTGAAAGAAAATACTCTTTATATTTGCCAAGGGGAAAATCCTCATGTCCAGGAAAAGAAACACATCAAATACAATGAGTACCTTAAGATTCAAAGCAGCTCAGACAGAAATGGAAACATCTCCAGAAAAGGAACTTATAGATCTGGAAATATATGATCTAAGTGACACAAAATTCAAGACTGGAGTTCTTAAGACACTCAGAGAGCTGTAAGAATATTGAAATAATCTCAGAATGAAAATCTATGAACAAAAGGAAGATTTTAACAGAGAAAGTAAAACTATAAAAAAAAATCAAATAGAAATTCTAGAGATAAACAACAAAATAAAAGAACTGAGAAATGAACTCACATAAGAAACACAACTGACCAGATGGAGAAATAATTAGTGATATTGAAGACTGGAGCACAAAGACAACATACGAGGAAGAAGAGGAAGATTTGAGAGTCAGAAATGAAAGAATTCTACAAGAACTATTTGACTCCATTAGAAAGGACAACATTAGAAGAATAGAAATACCAGAAGGGGCAGAACAGAAATCTACAGAGAACTTACTCGAAGAAATAATAGATGAGAACTTTCCAAAGCTATGAAAAAATCTGGGACCTTAATTTCAAGAAGAAAACAGGACCCTTAGCTACCTGGACTCCAACAAATCTTCTCTAAGGTACATTATACTGAAGATGTCAAAAATCAAAGACATAGAAAGTTTCTTAAGGCCACCAGGAAAATAAAATTATATCCTTTAAAGGAAAGCCCATCAGGCTACCAATAGACTTCTCAGCATTAACTCTACAAGCCAAAAGGGAGTAGAATCAAATATTCAAATATTAAAAGAAAGAGACTACCAGTCAAGAATAATTTATCCAGCAAACTTATCCTTTAAATATGAAGAAGGAATAAAGACCTTTTCAGATGGAAATTGAGGGAATTCTTCAGCACAAGGTTGGAACGTCATGAAATACTATAAAAGCCTATTTGAACTGCAACAAAATAGTAAAAATAAATGCAGAAGAGTTGGGACAGAAACAACAACAAATTTAAAATGGAGGAAGTTATGGCCATAGAAAATCCTCACATTCCATCATCACCCTAAATATAAATGAACTGAACTCACCAATAAAAAAGGCACAGAGTAGCAGAGTGCATTAATAAAACCCATCCATATCCTGTCTCCAAGAGACACACCTCAGCCACAAGGACAAACACAAACTCAGAGTGAAAAGGTAGAAAACAATACTTCAAGCAAATGGCATCCAGAAAAAAATCAGGAGTTGCCATACTGATACCTGATGAAACAGACTTTAAGATTAAAAATGTAATAAATGATGAAGATGGACATTAATAAAATAGACAATACAACAAGAAGAAGACGTGACACTCATTAATATATATGCCCCCAATTAGGAAGCAACAAAATTTACAAAGCAACTACAAATAGAACTAATAGGAGAAACTGACAAAAATATAATTATAGTAGGGGACCTAAACATCCCTTTAACACCTATAGACAGATGATCTAATTAGAAAATAAACAATATATATATTAGCTTTAAATGATACCTTACAGAAATTGGACATAATTGACATTTACAGGAGATTTCACCCTGTAACACAAGACTATACATTGTTTTTTCCTAGAGCACATAGAACATATGGATAGACCATATGGTGGAACACAAAACTAGCCTCAGAAAATTCAAAAATTGAAATTATACCAAGTATATCCTCAGACCACAAAGCTTTGAAATTAAAGATCAACTGCAAAAAGAAAGCGGAAAAAAAAAAATCACATATACATGGAGATTAAACAACATGTTATTTTAAAGTGACTTGATTAAAGAAGAAATAAAAGAAGAGATTTAAAAATACATAGAAACTAATTACAGTGAAAATACAACATATCAAAATTATTGGGACGGCTCTTGCACTACTCTCCTTGCTCGAGCCCACTCCTACCTGTTTGGAGTGTACTTTCTCTTCAATAAACTCTCTCTGTGTTTCACCTCTGAAAAAAAAAATTATTGGGACACAGTGAAAGCAGTAATAAGAGGGAAATTTATATCATTATAGGCCTATCTCAAGAAACAAGAAGAAACACAAGTAAACATTCTAAAATCCCATCATAAAAAATAGAAAAAGAAGAACAGAAAAAAATTCAAAATCAGCATAAGGAAAGCAATAATAAGAACTAGAGCAGAACTAAATGAAATTGAGAACAGAAAAACAATACAAAGAATTAGTGTAACATATCTGGTTCTTTAAAAAAAAAACGTGAATTGTCTTATTAACCTTCTACAAATCCCCTCCGAAGACTCTATTCTTTGTACAAAATAAAACTAAAACACCATATCATAATTGTGATATTTCTCATGTGTCCTATGCTATACACTAACTAAAAAATCTTACCAAATTTATCTAGCTTTTAAAACATTTTTATTTTGATACCGTCATCTACTGGCATGTTATAAAATGAAGCTACAAATTCACTGATATTACAACTTTGATAGGCATAGAAGCTAATTTCTTTACTGTTTTCATCCATGCCCAGATCTTTTTCACAAGGTCTCAGAATCTAGGTATCTATCAGGAAAAACACAGTAGCACTTTTAATGTCAATTTGGTCTGATGAAATGACTTTGACAGCCCTTTTAGGTAATCCAAAGTCCTTTTTGGGCACTAATGCTCAGTCTTTCAGCTGGCCACGTGCTCTTTCCCACCCAAGTTTTCTCATGAGGGAAGTGCCGAGGGGTAGGTGGAAAGGAAAAATTATGTGGTCTTGTGTAATTGTGAATTAATGTGTCTTTATATTCAAGTCATGATTTAGAGTTGGGATATCCAATCTTTTGTCTTCCCTGGGCCACATTGGAAGAAAAACTGTCTTGAACCACACGTAACATACACTAACGGTAGCTGATGAGCTAACAACAACAACAACAAAACTGCAAAAATCTCATAATGTTTTAAGAAAGTTTATGAATTTGTGTTGAGCCACATTCAAAGCCGTCATAGCCTGCATGCAGCCCACAGCCCCAGATTAGACAAGCTTGCTTTAGCATATGCTTGGGCTCCTAGAGTCTTCAATTGAACATGATGACAAAAAAACATAAATGAAAGTGTTTAATTTTCTCTAAAGGCCTTGATAATTCAAACTCACCTTCCAAATTCCGGTGCCAACTTACACTGGACTGCTGTGGGCACTCATGAAATGCTTAGCCCAGATTATCCACCTATGGTGCCACTTGATCTCTTCTATATGTTAGCTGGCCAGTGCCCTTGACTGCCTGTCATTCTGTGCACAAGGAGCATAAAAAATTCTGGTAATTCATTCAGCTTATGAAGACTCAGGTGAACTTCATGAGTTAATGTCCAGGTTTCTGTCAACCTATTCTCCCACTGTGCCACCAGCTTTCTTTGACGAAACTCAATCCCAAATTTGTGTATGATCATTTATAAGGCAGCCTTCTCCAACTCTTTCAGATGGTATAGGGGTTCTTCTACCCTCAGAGATCTTGTCTTGTCACCCATTTTCCCATGCTTTTGAAATTTAAAGCAACTGAGAGGAAGAAGGTGTCAATATGTGAGATTTTTTTAAAGGTAGCCTGTTTTATATTGTAGATGTTAACAGAAGAAACAAAGTTCTTGGATCAAAGATAAAGAACTTCATTACTCATAACACAACAAGCAGCATGAGGATGATGTTGGCATTGGCTCCCTTTGCCCCCCAAGTTTCATGGAGATCACACAAAATGGTTCAGATGAGTTTGAGCACATGATGGATTTGATTCGCAGCTGAACATTAATCTTGGGGAAGCTACTGCTTCTACATTAAGACTTTTCTTTGTTCTGGAGGGACACATGCCATCATCCCTTTATGTTGCTTGCTGCAAATACAACCCTGAGACATGGCCAAGGTAAGTGCAGACAAATCTTTGAATTCTTACCACACCCAGCAAGAACATTAAGAGACACTTAATAGTCCATGAAAGAGTGCCTCTCCCAACAGAAGATTCATGTACATTTCTTACACTTAGCCTCTCCTGCATCTCACTCCTGTCCACAATCCTCCAGACCAAAAGGGGTGATCTTTTCTTCTCTTTTCTTTTCCTTTCCTTTCCTTTTTTTCTTTTCTTTTCTTCTTTTTTCTTTTATTTTCTTAACCCTGCATAGCATCCATTTTCTTTCTCATCAATCAATGCTTTATGCTAAGGCAATGTGGTGGATAGGAGTATCTTTCTTATATGTGTGAAGATATTTTTCAATGTCCCACCATACCTAACTCTTGAACAATTCAGTAAGAGAGAAGTCAGTGCAGGCCTTCTGGGAAACATATATCAGGATGTAATTAGAAGTGCAAGAGAATTTTTTGAGGTAAACTTTGTGAAAAATAAAGGGGTAATTGAGTAGAAGTAGCCAGGTAAATACCTTAAGAGCATGATACAGGTCTGACACATATGAGAGACAGGGGAAGAAAGGAATATTTGGTAAGAGGCTCCATGATGTACCCCCAAGAAAGTTTCAGACAGCCTAGTTGGAAGTATATTATTGAGAAGAAATGACTGGACCCCAGGATCCCTGCCACACTGTGAATCATTGAGTTACGTTGATCAAGGGCTTTGCCTAGAGCCATCAGCTGACCACACTCTTGGCACCTGATTCTGTCTTACACAGAGTTCTTAGTGTACTTTCTTGGCTGTCACAAGAACCAAAAACATTACATGTCTTCTCTCTTCATAATGGCTTCTTTTAAAGCTTGACATCAAACTAAAGAGCTCAAATACTTTCCATGTTTGTCTTAGAGCCATAATTGGTGGCTTATATTGGACAATGAGAGACTGTAATGGGGAAAATTAAAATATATCCTTTAATTTTTGAAAAATATTCCCACTGCAGTATTCTCTTAAATTTTAAAATGTTGAATCCTCATCTCCTTCAAAGTTCTTTCCAAGATACATCTTTTTCATAAAACTTTTTCAGAGTTAATCCCTAACTAGTAAGTCTATATTAACATTATGATACGAATGATCAAAATAAATGTTTAATGATGTGCCTAAGACCCACTTATTTCTAGTTCACTTTCAAGACTTTCTTTCTTAGTTTCATGAAGGGAGTTCTAAAAATGTAAACTACCTGCAGCTCCAGACCTGCCTCAGTGTATATACAGATCCTACCTGAAACAGGAATTTTGTTAACACACCCTGTCCCTGCTTTTTAAAAAGCATGTCACTTTCCTCAATATGGGATCTCTGGCCCAGATGCAGCCTGTGCACCATTTTTAAAAAAGATTTTCCCTCTTTATTTATTTATTTTCACTTTAAATCATACCAAAAATCCTCTGCCATTTGGTAAATCCTATCTATCTTTATAACCAATATGGAGGAATCATTCAGAAAACTGTGATACAAGTTTTTACTTGGAAATTCTTAGTGTAATATGGCCTAGGAGGAATGTTCTGACTCAGGAAAAACGAGTGGAAATAGATAGTGCCTGAGTAGGAGGAGGTCAGTCAAAACCAGCCACTCTCAGTAACAGAGAAGCAAAAATCACTCTAAAAAAGTGGGGGGGATTGCTCTTATAGATTAGTAGCCAATGGAATGGAGAGGAAAATGTAGGGGATGCGATCATAGTCAAGAAGGGGTGAGTGGAACAGCTCTGAAAGGCAAGGACATAAGAGAAATGTAGTGAAAAATCCTCAGTCCTTCTGGTTCCTTCCACACTGAACTCCAATTTCCAGTGTGTCTAGTCCAAATTCCTGGGCATCTGATCCACTTCCCATATCCTATTTTCTGCCTACTTCTTACATTTCATGTTTCATCCAATTGCTGGAATTGCCTAGCATGTTGTGAGTACTAATAATTATTTTATTGCACTGTTTGGCTATTTACTCTTTGCCCCTAATGATCTATCAGGGCTCATCACTTAATGACAAGTCATATGTTGCTACCAAACACACTGCTTTATTTTTTAGCTGAACTATAGATACAATTTTGAAATCTCCTACAGCTATGTCCTACTAGTGCAGATGATCCTGAGCTTTATGTAACTGGTTGGATTATCTGCCTGCCCTCACGGTGGCACACAAAGTCTTTGCCCTAGGATTCAGGTCTCTTATTTGGTTTGCTTCTGTTTGCTACTGTTTCCATTATACCAAGGTCATGAATTATTTGACCTAGATATAATCTTTCCCAAGTCTTAAAAGAAAGATAGAAAGGATTTTGAGAGATAAATAAGATATTCCAAAAGGTAACATCAATATAAAAAGTGCAAAGGGCAAAATGAATTTTAAAAACTGCAGGTTACCCATTGTGACCATTGTAGCTAGAATGATTTGTGGAGAGTTTATTTAGCAAGGCAGGTGTGAATGCAATAGAAACTAAAGTGTAGCTTTTAACTGGGGAAAAGCAGGTGCTAGAGATTGCTGATCATTCCCAATTTCAATTAATTTTCTTCCTTGTAATAATAGAATCCTTTCAACTGGACATACACCAACCAACCTAGACTCCTTTGCTGCTAGGTAGCAACATGTGACTACACTCAAGCCAAATGAATTATATTTGCAATTGGTGGGAAAAAATTCCTTAAAAGGAAACTTTTTCCCTCCTTTTTCACTCTTTTTTTTGTGCTAGAAGATAATAGTAAACATTGGACCTGCTTCCTTGGACTCCAATCTGAAATTCATGTTGAGAATAACAGAGGGCATCCTATCAGTCCTGGATCTTTAAGCTTTTAAGCCTCTGTTTGGAGGTTCCATTTTTATACCAAATTATGCCTTTATTAATTAAGAGCTTTGAAAAACTTTGGAGTAAATTGTAAATGAAGAACTCCAGGTTACTAAGCCAAAGATCAATAACACCAATCAATTGAAGGCTATCATGAAACATATTTAACTCATAAACTCTGATGCCATGATAAATTTCACATTTCCTCTGGTCCAGTGCTTTTTATGATCAATATTATATTAACATAAATATATTCAGCAATGATACCTCCTCCTCTTCTTCATTGAACTTGATTGGTGGTGTCTTTTGGAAAACTAATTGGCTTTGAAACAATAATACTTCCTTTCAGCATCAGCTTTCAGCATCAGGGCAGGCACACAGCCATGTTTTTGATATGATATTCAGTCAGATACAAAACACCTCTTTTGTGTTCCCACTGGAGTAACTTATGTGGGGCCCCCCAAAACCCTAGAATTTATATATAAAAAATTGTGTATTTATTCTTACATGTTTTAACTTTAGTCACATTCACAGTACTCTTTATATGATGCAATACACTGATTGAGATGCTTTTTCCACTGCTCAAAACAGTTTTTGAACATGACAATTTTGATGCCTTTTAGTGCTTCTGCCATTTTATGTTTCACCTCTTCTATATTGGCTTATGTTTTCCTTTGAGGACTTTTTTCATCCAGGGAAATAAAAAATAAGTTGCTTGCAGTGGGATCAGGTGAATAGGAAAGGTGGGGCATGGGAGTCACGCTGTTTTTTCTCAAAAACTGCTGAATACTCAGCACAGTGTGGGCAAGTGTGTTGTACACAGAGCAGAGTGGACAAGTGTGTTGTCATGCCACATGCTGTTCATGTAAATTATCCATCATAAAATGGGCAAATACATTGAAAGAATTTTTTAAAAAATTCACTGAAGCCAGACACAGCCTCTCATAACAACGCCAGCTAGTGCCCTGATGAGATAGTTTCCCAGAACACTCACCTAGCAGGGGAAGCCTGTACTATAAGGGACCCGCCCTCCAGAAGAGAATTCTGGGGGTTTTTTTGGTTCCCTCTTGTAGCTCTTCCCCTAGGCAGTTTTATTTAAAATATTGCTGATGTTCATATGATCCCTAGAAGAGAGAGAAGACCAGTCTCCTTAATGTACTGCCTATTTATCCAGGTAAATTGTTTCATTAGGAGTGTCACTTGGAAAAATATCAGAAAAGTAGATATCAAGTCAATTTTCCTTGAAGCTTTGTTAGATGAAGCCTTCTTCCTGGCAAAAAAAGGCTGTGTGAAAAGTAATTTCAGAAGCCTTTTCGTAAATGGCTGACTAGCACTTAAAATGGGCAAGACCTCTACAAGCATTGTCTTATCAACTCCAACTCTTGGCAGTAACCCTAAAAGAGAGGACTCTGTGCCACTCATTTTACAAATGAGGACACTAGTTTGGCAAGGTTTAGGGACTTGCCCAAATCACCGTAAATGGTAGAGGTGGTGTTCAAACCCAGGAAGACTGACTTCACAGCCTTTGGTTTACCGTACTTTCTATAATACCTCAACATTTAATGGCTCACATGAGGAGTTGAGTATAACTTGTCGTTACCTCTCAGTGTGGCATGGAATAGGTCTTAAAGCCATGGGGCATTAATTTCTCATCTGTAAGTTGACTTGATATAGCAAAACAATAATATAATTTCAGTCAGAGTGCTACTATTCCTGACCTTGGGAAGAAGGCACTGATGAGAAGAAAACACATGCATAGTATAATTAAAGTTTAATAGATGTTTCTGAGGTAAAAATTGTGTGCAGTTACTAAAAAATCTCAGACTAATCTCTCATTTCATAAACCAAATCATGTTTCCTAATAAAAATCATATTAAATCCAGTTTCGGGATCATTTTCCTTTTCTTTGATTTTTTTTAAGTTTTAAATAAATATTTCACACCTCTTTTCTAAATATATTATAGCATTTTTCCCCATTTAGAGATCATTTGAATTTGAAATATAAAGAAAACCTGGAATGACCTGAGCCTCAGAACAAAAGCAGTCCTCCATTTCCTGTGATTTAATCTGTGGGTCTGGCTGTGAATTTTTCAAGTGAGTAGGCTCTGTAATGAGCAGCTTATTTTCCCAGTTATCATAATAGAAAGGGCATGAACCAGAAACTGATTCCAACAGGCGTGCCTCGTGACTTTCAGATAAGAGGAGTTGCTTTGAGAATGTGCCTGTGACTCAGCTCTGTGAAATTCACCAGCACCCTTCTCCCAGATAAAGAGTAAGTGGCAGGATGAAAAATCTGTTTAAGTCTCTCAGTAGAGAAGGAGGATTCTGAATATTGAACCCTCTCCTAAAACTGAAGGGATGCTGATTGCTGATCTAGATAAGAAAGGTGAAGTCCTTAGTTTTTTATGATACTGAGTTTAGCATGATATATGGTCCCATAAATTTTTAAGAGATAACAAGCTTTTTTGACTTCACACGTGGCTCCTAGTTCAATGTGTTATTTAACTCCTCTGAACTACAGAAGTTTGGTTATGCTTTCTTCATGGAACTAACCATATTGTGCCATAATGTGCCTCATAATATAGTTGCTTTATATATATATGTCAATAATTTTATGTTCTCAATTGATTTCAGTTTTTCTGTTTTGCATGTCATAATCTATGTTTGTATATCCCTGAGATTGTTTTGCACATACATGTAAATATACTTATTGAATAATGAGGGGAAATGATTCCTCTCTTTCTTTTAGGTATTCTGAAGAATTTCTCCTTTAGTTATCCAGTGTTATTCTTTTGTTTGCTGGTAACAGACTACTTAATAACATTAATGAAATTGTTTATATTTGCGACCTACAAAAGCAACAATATATATGGTTCAACTTAAAGTTTCCACAAATTATAAACCATTAAATAAAAGTTATGTTAATAAACTTAATATAAACTGTATATTATATTTAAAACTCCATATTTGAAAATCTGTGATATGAGCTTCAGCACATAAGTTTTTTAATGTACTTCTCAATATTTTAGTCTTAAACACTCTTTTTCCATGAGAAGTATCTTTATGTCTTGGTTTACATTTCACAGTATAAGAAGAAACCGGTTACCACCTAGACTTATTTATATATTATTCTGGGACATTTATAAAATATAGAAGTATTATGAATACAAGTTATGATGGTAAGGAGTATTTTAATTTTGGTTAGTAGATTGCATAAATATTAAAATTAAAACACTTAGTGCATTATAAAATAGAAAATATTTACCCATCCATTTAACAAGCATTTCTTAAATGCCCAACATGAGGGTGGTACACTGACTCTGACAATACAGACATGCATTGATTTATATCTTCTCAAGGAATTACAAAAAATAAAAAGAACAAAGTCCACTCTTCATGTATTTTTGTCACTTACATTTTTAAGTGGTGAATGAACCCCCCTCTAATGATTTAAGCTATAATTTATTGAGTAAAAGAAAAGTTTTTTTCTTTAGTATTGTAATTTATCATCTAAGTAATTGTGACACAAATTTATGTATGTTACTCTAAGGCTTAAGTGAATCATTATATCCGAATTTTTTATTTCTAAGCTTGAGGAAAATGCTTCAGAAGCCAAATACTGTTTTTATTTGAAGGGGCCCTTAAAAGATAAAACATATACGTCAAAATAGTTAAAAGGGAAATACTAATTAGTGTTAACTCACTCCTGCTGCCTTGTCTTTAAAGCTATTTAAAAGAGCTATCAAGTAAATCTGTGAACGTGCCCAGTTATTAGTAATGGGTGTAGAGGGCGCTCCACCGCTCCCAAAGCCTGCACCAGTCCTGATTACACTAGCGTGGGTAGCAGCAAGTAAGGCTTTAACTAGGCAAGTGGGAGTTCATTACAGTGGTAGTATACTAGGCTGATTTAAATGGCTCCCTGCCTTCTGGTATTCACATCCTTGTGAAATCCACTCCTTTAGTGACTTGCTTTTAAAGAAGAGAATACAGCAGAAGTGATGTCCTTCCAAGATTAGGTTATAAAACATAATACTCCCTCTCTTGATTTGTCACTACACACTCTGATGAATCCAGTTGCCATGTGAGTTGCCCTTGCAGAGGCCCAAATAGTAAGGAACTGAGTGAGGGCAGCCTTGAGCTACCAGTCAGTGCACCATCACACAGGGAACTGTGCATGAGCTTGGGAGCAAATTTCATTTCAATTGAACCTTGAGATGATTGTGGCTTTGGACAACACCATGACTGGAGCTGTGAGAGACCCTGGGTCAAAGAACACAGCTAAGCAGCACCAGAAACCCAACCTAGAGAAACTGTGAAATAATGAATATGGGTTAATTTATACTACCACCTTGCAGGGTGATGTTTTTATACAACAGATAACTAATACAAATTATTATTTCTAGGGTGAAAGTAAAGATTGTAGCTATGAAGTAAGATGGTGGAGAGAAGTGAGAAAGACAAAGAAAAGTAGGATGGCTTCATCAAGGGGGGGCAGATTAAATTCATGTTCACAGGCATCTTTTTTCTTAACCAAGATATTGAGAGTCAAGTGAAATAAATGAGTACAACCAAAGAAAATAAGAGCTTTATGACATAGTCAGAAAAAATGCAGAGACACAGTTAATCATAGTGGGAAATCTTTTTAATTGTGACATCAACACAATATTTATGAACATACTGAATTCCAATATCAACTGTAATTAACTTTTAAGATACTCAAAAACTCTTCAAATTATAAACATAACATAAAGATGCTGTCATTGCCAAGGTTTCCAGGCAGGTCAGGTTTCGGCAGTGGTACACCCAGTTGAAAAAACACACACGGAGACGACATAGGGGGACCATAAACAAGCCAGCTAGCAAGCTACTTTAGTGCACACCTGGGACTATATACACGTATTCAAACAAGAGTGGCATCTTGCCACATCTGCCCAGTAGCAGTTGTTTGGGTTTTCTTGGTTACTTAAGGCAGTACACGTGCAGTAAATGTCAGCCCCAGGAATTCCTCAGCCACAGACATGGACTGATTACACCAAGGTCAAGCCTGGGCAGCAGGCCTGGCTTTAACCCTTTACAGTGGGCCTGGCTATGATTCTTTACAGTGGGCTTGGCTTTAACCCTTTGGGGACTGACAGATGCATGTATATATGCAGACATACCTTGGAGAAATTGTGGGTTTAGTTCCAGAGCACCACAATAAAGCAAGTATAGCAGTGTGGCAAGTTGTAATTATTTTGCTGGTGGAAGATCTTGCCTTAGATTTGTAAAATATACCACATGTGTGAAGTGCAATAAAGCTCAATAAAACAAAGTTTACCTATATTATCTTGATGACTTACTAAGCTGATGAACTTCAGAAAACAATTTCACTGCCCTAATTTCTGTTTTCTTGGATGTCTGAAAGAAAGACTGTACTAGCCACCCCCTAGAATTATAGAAATAAGAAAATGTATGCAAATCACTCATTGCAGTATCTGGCACATGGAAGTTGGATGCTACCTTTATGATCTAATTGTCCTCTTTTATCATATATAGTGTGAAAGAATCTTCATTCAATGAATATGGCCACTCAGTATTTAACTTAAACAATGAATGTCCAAGTGCCCACAGGAGTCTTAGAGGCCATTTGGGATGCTGGTCTTTCCGAGCACTGAGGCTTCACCATAATGAGTTCCATGGAGAGAGATTTTCTAATTGCATCAGAAGATTTCTAGTTTGCTTCCAAGTATGGAATTTGGAGTTCTCATGCCAGAAATGAAATCTATTTTAACACCTTCTCTTCAATACATATATAGATCTAAGTCTGTGACATGCTATGTTAGTTGAATTCTGCCAAATTTCCTGTTTGGGGCTGCCTGAAACAGGATTGTTATTTTCCAAATAACCATAGAGGCTCTTCCACTATTTCTCTCTCTCTTTCTCTTATTCTCTCTCCCACCCCTTTTAAATTTTCTTTCTTTTATTAGTCTTTGAAATATCAGTTGGTAAAAATACTGGGTTTTTTTTCACATTGCTTTTTTCTCTCATCTGACATTATATTTTGACCTAGATTAATTCAAAATCATCATGTGATGTTTTGAAGCAGCCAATGCCAGCAACCCAAGTAAAAGTTGAATAATGATAAATTGTCAAATAAAGTTAAGTAACTATAAATTGTAGAATTGAGGTTCAAACTCATGCAATTTGACTAGATTCCACGATTATGGTTTCTACCCAACACTATCCAAATATCATGCAAAGCAATTTTCTTTTACTTACTACCAATCAGTCCTATACTTCCTTATGTTGTCAGATGAAATAGCTTATTATTAAAGAAGGAAAGAAACAGTCATTAATTAACTTGATTAAAACAAAATAATCACCACCTGGTATGAGGGACCCCAAATAAAAAATTTTGGTATTATGCAAACATGGGGACTTTGAATCAATTATGTACAATGCTTTGTACTAATTGAAAAATAAAAAAAATATGAAGACAAGTGTCTAAACTTAATGAATCCACATTCTAGGGGGACAGACAGAGGTATAAATAAATAATCTAGTAAGTGCAAAAGTAGAGGTTTGGGTATTCTTTAAAGCCCAGCTGATTCCAGCAGCAGTGAAACTCACTGTGTCTGCAGCACAGCAGGCATGTGCAGGAGTAGTAGGAGTGAGAAAGAGAGGTAGTTGAGATGAAACAGAAGAAGAGATCTATACATGATGCCAAGGAAACTGTACTACATTTTGTCAAAAGTGAAAAGACAGATGGATTAATGTGTTAAGCAATAACTCTGCTGATCTGATAGAAGTAAAGAAAAATGGAAACCAAGGAGTAATATAGGGAAGAGATAATTAGGGCCTGAAAGGAGTTTGTAGCCATGGATCCAGGCAGAATCAACAAGACTGAGTAGCTGATTGAATTTTAGCATGAAGGACAGCTAGAATCAAACAGGGCTCTGAAGTTTCTCATGGAGGTAAGTGGGTAGGTGATAACAGTATTAACAGATGGTAACAGTATTTGTCATTTGGAACACCATTTGCAAATTTTTTTCTATAACTTTTAACTTGAAAGACAGTAGCACTGAGACAGAGGAAAGCTTATCTGAGTGCAAGATCAGTCAGGAAAAAAGTGAGGAATGTAGATGTTCTGAGGACCTAACTGTGAGACAGTTAGGTCTTCAGCTTTGTTAGAATGAAGAAAATTGATTAGAACGTTAAAAATTACTGATAGTCAACTGGCTATTATTTAACTAGCCTCATTAAGATATTTTAACAAAAGAAGTCTCTTACTTGACTTAATTGCTTAGACAAGAATGTTTTTTTTTTCAACTTTTTTTGAGGTATAATTAGGATACAAAAAACTGCATGTAATTAATGTGTACAATTTAATGAGTGTGCACAATTTACACACTTGTAATACTATCACTACAGTCCAGGTAACAAACATATCCATTACCTCCGAAAGTTTCTTTGTATACCTCTATTTCTGCCTTTTTTTTTTTTTGGTAGTATAAGGACACTTCATAAGATCTTCTTTCTTAACAAAATTTTAAGTTCACAATGCCTTATTGTTAACTATAGGGACTATATTGTACAACAGATCTTTAGAACTTACTCATCTTATAAATCTCAACTTTACATCATTTAACAACTCCCCTATTCCCTTTCCCTCATTCTGATTACCAGCATTCTATCATCTACTTCTATATTTTTGCTTATTTTATATTATTTCAAATTTAAATATATCTAGACCTAGAGCAGTGGTTCTCAACCTTCCTAATGCCACGACACTTTAATACAGTTCCTCATGTTGTGGTGACCCCCCAACCATAAAATTTTCGTTGCTACTTCATAACTGTAATATTGTTACTGTTATGAATGGTAATGTGAATATCTGATATGCAGGATGTATTTTCATTGTTACAAATTGAACGTAATTAAAGCATAGTGATTAATCACAAAAACAATATGTAATTATATATTGTGAAATATTTATTTCTAATTACAAATAAATGAAATTTTGTCTCAAAGCATGGTGTAGCATGGGTAACAGTCTTAATATTATAACAGTAAACTACATTGCTACATTTTGTGACAGTATGCATAACAAGCCAACATCAGTGTGAAGGCTGAGATTGCTTCTTTCTCACCAGATCAGAAATTTTCGGGGCAGTCTTTGCAAGACCACAACCAAGATCATCTTCCACAACAAGTCCACTTTTGTATTTTAGACTTGTTAACCAACAAGCTGGAAAACCCTGTTTCACAAAGATATGTTGTTGGAAATGGAAGAAGAAGGCGCAACACAGTCTCAGACAGAACAGGATATGACTGCAAACACTTGATCCAGAATTTTGTAACTGGCATTGTAGAGAAATCAGTTCTCACTGCATCACTGTTAATAAGTTCAATGAACTCCGCTTGTGCTGTCTCAGGAACATCTTCTACTTTGACTGTGAATGGGCTTCTGGCAAGTGCAAATGGGGTGTCAGGTAGATATGGGAAGTACGATGAAATTTCATCTGCAGGCATGTGCAAGTGTTCTTCACAGAAATTATCATCGTAATCCTTTTGTCTGGTTCAATAACATGTTCCTCAAAGAAAGCAGATAAGGGAGGCAACATGTAAATTTTATTTTCATCCAATTTTTTTTTTACTAAAGCTGAAGTTTCATTTGGAATGATCAGATTTTTTCAGACAAACCAAGGCATGTTGCATTTGTCCTTGCAGTGATAAATTTAACTCATTAAGGATGGCAAAGATGTCAACCAAGTAAGCTATTTTCTGCAGTTCACTTTTATTGCTGAAAAGTGCTTCAAACTGCAGTCTTTCTTTCTGACTAAAAAACGTTTTGAGTTCATCATGAAGCTCAAAAACACATTTTAAAACTTTTCCTCTTGACAACAATCTCCTTTACTGTGAAATAGCAGAGCATTGTTCGGCGCATCCAACTCGTTGCACAGTTGGGAAAACAGTCAACTGTTTAAAGTGCTCACCTTTACAAAATTGACAGAACTTATGATGCTTTTTATTACTTCTTGTAACTTTTGTGGCAGCATCTTCATTGCTAATATTTGCCGATGAATCATACAGTGAGTTATGATGACTTTTGGTGACTCATTCAGTACCAAACATTGAAATCCAGATCGACATCCTAGCATAGCTGGAGCACCATCTGTGCAAACACCACAAACCTTTTCCCAAGAGATCTTATGCTCTTTCAGAAATGAGCCAACTGTGTCAAATACATCATGTGCAGTAGTTGTCATTTCAAGAGGTTTTCAAAAAAGAAACTCATCTTTCAAGTCTCCATCATTAATATACCTCACATAAACCAGTAACTGTGAATAGTTTGCAACATCTGTAGATTCATCAAGCTGGATATTAAATATTTGAAGTGGAGCAGATTTAATTTCCTGGATTACCTGATCAAGAATATCAGCAGACATGTCATCTATTCCTCTGTGGACAGTGTGATTAGGTAAGGAAATTGCACTCAATTTCATAACAAATTCATCTCTGATCATAACTTGAACAATGTCTTTGGCCACTGGCAACAGTAAATCCTCAGCAATGGTGTGAGGTTTCATACCTCTGGAGATTCTGAGTGC
Source organism: Lyroderma lyra (assembly GCA_004026885.1). Taxonomy (NCBI): domain Eukaryota; kingdom Metazoa; phylum Chordata; class Mammalia; order Chiroptera; family Megadermatidae; genus Lyroderma; species Lyroderma lyra. Next base: position 100,727 of record PVJL010003047.1, read on the forward strand.
CACCAAATATGAAGCTTCAATGGCTGCTACGTTTTGTTTGTGGTACTTGCCACTAGTGTCAAGTCTGGCTTTATTGAGTCCATCAGCTTTGCTTCTAATAGTTGGTATCCTCACCAGCAAAGCTTGGATGCTTGCTATCAAAATGGCATTTTAGTTTGTTCAGCTTCATAGATTCGGTTGATAGAACTTCACAACAAATAACACATTGAGGTTTCTCAATTTCTGCTGTAATTATTGAGGTAAAACCATACTGTAAAAAATCCTCAATATATTTTCTTTTCTTAACATTCTTCTCTACACAATCCCTTGTCATGAAATGGTTTGCTAATGAAAATAATATATAACAATAGCTTTAATAATACAAAAGATGATACATGACATAGTTCAGTCAATACAGTTCATTAAAGTTTCCTATGATTTACCATTCTGTGTTTTTTTTTACATACCTGTTACTATCACAAGGGGGCAGTATTCACATCAACCAGAGCTGAATATAAAAAGACAAATCAGCATCCTGATTAAGTTCCCATGGTACAGATATATATATATATATATATATATTGCAGTAGTTTATGATTTTACAGTACATGATTTTACATTTACCCAGTAATTATAATTCACAAAGTGTCATTTTACCTCCAGTACTGCAGCTTTCAACACAGTAGCTGCTTTTAACAGAGTAGCTGCTTTCAACACAGCAGCTGCCTTCTACACAGTAGCTGCTCTCTACACATGTGTGACTGGTCCGCGTAAGTACATTATGGTGAGAACCCTGTCACATACACCTGTATTTGTATGGGGTATATGTGATAGGGTTGGTGTGATGATGTCATCACACCAGGTACTCGTATATAGGTTTATTTGCATGTGGGCAGACCCTCCTGGAGATGGATAGGGGAGTGCTGTCTCAGTTCCTAAGACCATCGGAAATATTTGTTTTCCGATGGTCTTAGGTGACCCCTGTGAAAGGTTCATTCGACCCCCAAAGAGGTTGCGACCCACAGGTCGAGAACCACTGACCTAGAGTAAGGCACTTTAAGTTTGAGAGAAATAAGATATTTAATAATATTTTATTTCAAAAAACATAAGGAATGATAAAATATTATATATACACATACACATGTATATGAGAAATAGAACTTTCAGGCTGTAGAGAACATGCATACATGAATGAATTGATTAATTGTTATATCTAAGAAATGGGTAAATGTAGCCTTGAAATTTAAATGTGTTTTTTGTTTGAGACATAGAGTATAGTATTAATAAGCCTATTATAGGTTTGTTGCTGCTTTTTGGTAATTGATGATACTTAAAGCTTTTTATTTCTTTACTTTTTAATTTCTAATAAACACATCTGTTTCAGACATTTATATTCTTGAAGGGTTAATTAAGAGACATATCTGGCAAGAGTCACATACTTTAAATTGTTTGATTTTATTATGGTAGTGCTAGTTTGAGTTTGTGTAGTCTGCAATTATCAATTTTATCTCAAATATAGTAATTAAATATGGAAGAAATAACACCACATACATGGGGTATCAAATAAACTATTGGATATTCCTGTTTATCGAAGTAACATTTTAGTATTTAATGAAATTTACAGATTTTAAAAACAGCATTAATTTAAATATCTAACTGAAGGGACTACAAAAAGTGGATTATGACCCATCAGTAGATATTAAAACCTTAAAACCTAACTGTTGATGGCAATGGCCACCTCTTGCTCCTTGGCAACATGCTCCTGTTCTGTGGTTTTCTGGTATTCCTACCAGAAATTGATGCATATATGATCATTCTATGTATTTCTCTTGTTTGTCAGGATTTTAGTATAAGTAGACTTCCTCAAAAATTACTTGGTATTTTATTTAGTTAAATTTATTTTGCTAGATGACAAATTGGGGTCAATTAATTAAGAAAGTTGATTTTGGTGACAAGGGGAGTAAGAATGGAGGGAATGGCATTAATGAGTTAGATTTTCTTTGCCTCTTTAGAACCTTCGCAGCTAGATTATTAAGCCCCTTGATATTTGGAACAAAAAAAGAGAGAATAGGATTTCTGGGTATAAAAATACAATCTACTAATTGTTACAGCAAAATCTTGGCTTTCCCAAATTCTGTCCCCAATTCAAATCTGTTTGGTTGCCTTCTATCTTCTTAAAGTATTTTATAAAGGTTTTAGTGCAATAATCATTATCATTTACAAACATTAAAGAACCTCACTTAGAAAAGCTGACTGGAATATAGAGAGGCAAAGGCCTGCCTCTGACAGGATGATAATTTTCAAAACAACTGCTCTTTTATGGCAAATGTTACAACTAATAAACAGAAAGTGGCCATTTGTGTCTGATTACTGATTGAAATTCAACATAGCCAATCTTAAATTTAAATTAAGTTCCTTAATTTTCACTAGAGTATGAAGACTAATATTGTATAGACTTATACTCAAATGGCAATACATATTAGTTATGACTCAGGTATTTGCTAAAAAATATGATCTTAAAAGTAATAACATTTCTTGGATATAAAAATCTTCATAAAAAATTGCCTGAAGAAACTGCACTCTCTGTGTTTCTCTAAGTGGCCTAAAATCTGTTCCTATATTAATCTAAAGCAGCAGAGCAGCAACTTGAAGTTTATTTATTGACTACTTAATAGAAGTACCCTTACTGAATTGTGCTTGGCATCATGCCTTTGATTTGTGTTAACATCCGGTAATGAGAATTTGTATTATGAAGCACCAATATAAAACCTGTTTCTGAATTTACTCTGAGGATATTATTGAGGACACATTTTGTTACACAGAATCTTCCTTGTGAGAATTGTTAGAAAATATTGATTTAAATTTTTAGTATCAAGAATTACTGACCACTTTCTGAATAATTGATTTATTTTAGGGATTCTATGAATTTTTTAACTCAGCAAGTCCCAAACTAAGCATAACAATCACTAAGAAAGACTTTCAAAATGAGACTCTCAGTCCTTTACCCAGATCTGCTGAATCAAAATGAGGAGGCATATGTTCTAAGAATTTGTGTTTTTCATGACATTGAAAATCACTAGAGTAACTGACCAAGTGTCCCAATTCTCACTGCCAATTAGAAATGTTAAGATGCAAAATTGTAGTCTACCTTTTATGAGTTCATATATTTCATATTTAGTATGCATTTTTAATTTATCTATTTCAAAAATTATCCTGTCTTAATTTCTCTTTGCCTTAGTTTTAGCATTATTTTCTACTTTATACTGTATCTCATGTTTGATCAATTGTTGCTTACCACCTTTAGTTAGGTAATATATATATCTCATAATATATAGACATTTTAGATGTCCTGTTTAAAAATAATAATAAATTATACATGCATAACAACCACCCAAATCAATAAATGAATAATAAATGAATAACCCCCGAAAGTTGCCTTAATGTCCTTTTCTAGTCCTTTCTCTTCCACCTACCTTCTAATTATAGCAGTGAATGAGCTGACTCACTGTTGTTAATTGAACCTGTTCTAGAACTTCAAATAAATAGAATCACACGGTATGTACTTATTTGTATCTGGTTTCTTTCACTGAAAAATATGTAGTTTAAGATTCATCTATTTTTCTCTAATTATCAGTACTTTTCTCTTTTTATAGTCAAATAGTAATCCATTTTCAAGACTATATAAAAATTTATTTATTCAATTATGTGTTCATGAACATTTAGTTATTTCCAATTTTGGTTATTATATATGAGTAAACATTCTTGTACAAGTCTTTTGTGTATATGTGTTTCGATTTCTCTTAGGAAGAATGTTATGAGTGAAATTGTTGGACCACAGAGTAGCTCTGTGTTAAACATTTTAGAAACTATTTTCCAAAATGTTAGTATTATTTGACACTTATCAGCAAAGTATGAAAAGTTCAACAGTTTAATAACTTTGTAAGCAATGGATATTTATTAGTACTTTAGAAATATGATATACAATGATACTTTATTGTTTTTAATTTTTATTTCTCACATATCTAAAGATGCTGAGAATATTTTCATGCACTTGATCATTTGTATATACTCTTCAGAATGTGTCTTGTCAAATTTTTTCTGTCTTTATTACCTTATTTGTCTGTTTTTATTAACCTTATATTATTGACTTATAGAACTTTTTCTTTTAATATATTCTGGATATGTTATGTTTTCTTTAATATATTCTGGATACAAATCTTTTTTCAGATATGTGTCTTGCAAATAATTTCTTTCAGTCTATGGCTTGACTTTTCATTTTTCAATGTTATCATTTGAAGAGCAGAACTTATTAATTTTGATGAAGCCCAATTTATCATTTTTTCTTTCATTCTTAGTGTTTTTGTGTCCTGTCAAAGTAATCTTTGTCTATTCTATGTTTGCAAAGATATTCCCCTATATTTTGTTCTAGAAATTTTATGGTTTTAATTTTTATATTTAGATCTTTGATCCATTTCAAATTAATTTTTGTGCAAGTATGAGATAGTTCATTTTCATTTTGATCTCTACAAATATCCAATTGTTATAACACCCTTATTGAAACGATGATCTCTTTTTCATTAAGTTACCTTGGTGCATTTGTTGAATAACAATTGAACATATAAGAGTATATACATATTTAGATCTAGTCATAGTCTCTTTTCTGTTCCATTGATCTATTATCCATATGAAAATTATATACTATCTTCAAATTTATAGCTGTATAGTGAAGATTAAAAGATTAAAATTTGAGAAAATAAGTAAAATCAGGTAGTATGTATGTAATAATGTTTTCAAGATTATTTTAGCTAAGTTTTTGGCATTTCTATATAAATGTTAGAATTAGACAATCAAATTGTCCATATAAGCTACTAAAATAATGACTCATTTTGTTGACTCTAGGTCAAACTGAGGAGAACTGATATCTTAATAACTTTGACTCTTTACATTCATGGATGTGGCATATTTTTTTATTCATTTGGCTCAAATGTTCTTCCTCTATTGAATTGGTTTTGTGGCATTTCCTCTGTATTAGTATGGCAAATTTTCAATATTCACTTTCAAATGTTGAACTAAATTTGTGTTTTTTCTTTTACATTGTGGTATAATTGACATAGAGCATGATATTAGTTCAAGGTGTACAACCTAATGATTCATTACTTGTATATACTGCAAGATTGTCACCACAATGAACTTGCATTCTTGAGATAAACCCCACATTTTAAGTATGTGTTATCAGTCAATATGCTCTGTATTTACTTTGTTAATATTTTGTTGTATTTTTCCAGTATGCTCATGACTAATTTGTTTCTAATTTTTCTTTCTTTTTGATATCTTACCAGGTTATGCTATGAGGTTTGTGATCTATTTTACTTTACTCTCCAGCTTCCTCTTTAGTACTCAAAGGAGATAATAGCTGATCTCTCACTGTTCTGTCTTGGCAGGGTATATTATTAGTTCCTAAGCTAATGAAAAAGATTACCACATACTTGAAATTGGTGGCTTCAAGAAAGAGAAATTAATTTTGTCACAGTTCACAGAAGAGAAGTCTAAATCAAGTTATTAGTGGGCTGCACTACTTCCAAAGACTCTAGAGAAGAATCCTTCTTCGCCTCTTCCAGCTTCTGATGGAGCCAGAAATTTCTTGACTTCTGGCTACTTAATTCCAATCTCTGTCTCGATCTTCACATGGCCTTCAATTCTGTGTCTGTGTCTCCTATATCTTACAAGGAATTGAATTTAGGCCCCACCCATATAATCAAGTGTGATCTCAGATTCCTTAATGTAATCATACCTAAAAAATACTTTATTTTTTCAAATATGGTTACAGTCACAGTTTCCCAGGGTTAGGGTATAGATACACCTTTCTGGGGAGAAAATCATGGAACCCACCAAGGTTTGAATCTTGTGTGTATTTAAAAAGAAGCTCTCTCTATGTATGTTCAATTTAAAGCCCAAACACTAGTGAATGTATATATTCTTCTGAAAAATGTAGCTAATACAGAAAATCTCAGGCAGGGATAAAGCCATTTAATAGATTAGTTCAGGTACTCTAATAAGAGGAACTAAGAATAAATTAAATATGCAAGAGATTTATTGGAGAAACACTTATGAAAGGACAGAGAGTCAAAAAAGGTGAGACAAACCTGATCCTTGTGAAGAAGGAAAGAAAGACAGAATCTCAGATTATAAGTACTTACAAGAATGTTTCACCCAGGTTGATGGTCTTTGAGTCAGAATTCCCCACCAAAGAAATTTTACATCTTCAAGAAATTGGTCTTTTTTAGTCATTGGTTTAGAACAGTCCATTGGAAGTTACAAGATAGAAAAATCAGGGTGGTAGAAAATTCAGAGACAAGAGGTAGGTAGGGTGACCAACCAAGTATGTGCTCTGCAGCAGGCTGGTGAAGCATTTTCATGGCTGCCATACTTAATGTGTATGAAGCTAAATTTTACTTGTTTGGGGACTGCTAACACAATAAATTATCTCTGAATAATGATTTGTGCCCATCCACTCTGAAGGCCTCTCTCCATGCCATAATGGTCTTAAGGAATTTTTATTTTGTACATAGAATGTATTGTTTTTCTTTTTAAAAAAAAGATGACTCCTCACAAGACTAATTAATTTAGACCATTAATTTATAGTCTGATTTCATCTAATTATAAACTATTCTAAAAACATTTTGCTTTTTAAATACAGACTTTGGCCCATTATGAACTAAACCAATATTCAAACCTCCTTAGAATTTTTTTGATACTTTCTATGCATATTTGGACATTTGAGAATTGAGGGATAGAATATTATAACATAACATTTTATTTACATTGATTCTCTTTATAGCCTTTTCCAAACCAGAATCAAGAGGTCTGATTTGTTAGGAAATCTTGTGAAGCCACCATCACACACTTGAACCACACCACCCCATCTGCCTGCTGCAGGGCTCATGGGAGCAGGGCTCATGTCCTCCAGGAGCCCAGTGAGGGCGCAAGATGACCTTTAGCCTAAGATAAATTGAATATTTGTTTTATTCTTTAATCACAGTGACCATTTGGGGGTAGAAGAAACCAAATTCTGCAGGTCTCACTTCTAGTTTAGAGAGCCTGGTTGAAATACTCCATTTTCTCCTGTGCTAATGTAATTTTGCAGTGGAATCCCTGTTGTATCTCTTCAAGATAGAACATGTATGGCAGGAAAGGTGGATTGAGATTCAAATGGCTGTCACAAAAATGTATTGCTTTTCTTCCTCTGCCTAGTTACTGGGAAATGCATCTCTTATTGCCCCTCTTCCCATGTCTTAAAAGTGGTGGTTTAAGTAGAAATTTATAAAAATGAGGCATCTGAAGTTTTCTTAAATTAAACCTTGTATTAAGGTTCTGGCCTTTAGGCATCTGGTCTTCCAAGTGCAGAAGTAAAAGAATAAAAAATGAAAGTTTATATTTTATTCAAATTTCTTTAATAATGTAATATGGTTAAAATACATGTACATACAGGGGTGCCAAAAATGTATACATATTTTAAGGAAGAAAAAACTGTATTAAAATTGTAATACTCATTAGCATACCAATAATAAAAGATAAATATAAGTCATGTTTGATTTCTACAATTACAAGAGGTGCCCAAAATGGTTACTATCAGCATCCAGACACTTCTGATTACAGCCAACTACTGCTTGAGAAATGTTGACCAAAGTGTCCACTTGTATTGCTCTGTATGCTCTTTCAATTTCTTCATGAAGTATTGCCAGTGTAGCCAGTTTTCTACGGTACACCACATCCTTTAAGGTCCCCCACAGGTAGAAGTCAAAGAATGTTAAGTCAGGAGAATGTGGAGGAAATTCAATTGCACCTCTTTGTTCTATCCATTGTCTTGACATATAGTCTTGTGCTCCATGAATGACAACCATGCTTCTGCCATTTTCTTTGACTGTCCTGCCTGTTGCATGGTGATGCTAGCATTCATTCAATTAATGCCATCTTTTGAGTGAATGTCATACTACACATTGTTACTGTAATTCAATTCAACTTTGAAAAGTAATACATAGATAACATGTCTTAAAATGTGTATACATGTTTTGGCACCCCATATGTAAAAACTGAAGTTAAAATTGAAAAAGTCAGCTGGGGCCAGATGGCAGAAGACTATTCTATACATGCTGGGCATTTCAGAGGTTTCAAAACTAAGGCAAAGCCTGATGAAAAGACAAAATCTGAAAAACTAAAATTCTAATAATTTAAAGGATGTTTTCTTTCTTTTCTTTCTTTCTTTTTTTAAGGTAAAGTTTTATTTAATGAAAATCTTGAGAAAATCTTAGAAAATTCTCAAATACCACCAAGGTAGAATGAATGAGAACAGAGGCAACCAGGATGGAGAAAGACCTGGGAGGGCACCAACCTCCAAAGACCTGTCAGGACTCCAGGGTCTACATGGATCTCTGTGGGGCCCTGTGGTGAAAGGAAAGGCAGAGAGCTGAGGTGGCCCTGCCATCATGCAATTATCATAGGCAGCAGCAGCTCCTTCAGCTCAGTTCTACAGCCCCTGTACCCCAGTTCACAGCCCACCAAGGCGAGCCCACCAAGTCAGGATTTCCCAAATGAGAAACTCATCCTCTTACACCAGGAAGCTGAGAATGTCCAAAGAGAACAAGGAAGGAATCTCCTAACAAGACATGTCAACCCAAGATCCTGCTACAGGGGAAAGAGGCAAGGTGCAGGGAGGCAAAGCAGTTGACAGTCTCAGTTTCAGGTTTCAAAAGACCAGTCATGCCAAAAGTTGGTTGATCCATTTCTGCCTATCTTCTACCTTTGCTGCACAACACAGCAAAATATTAGCTGTAGGCCAGGCCCAGATAAACTTGGGATAACCTGCACCTCCATTCTAACTTCCAGAGAGACAGTACAGAGGTAGACCTGGGGCCCAAGCCTGACTGCTCAGGAAGGAGCAGGACAAGCTCCTTAATCTGGAGCCTTGCTCCATGGCCACCAGGCCTGGGGGAGTAGGTGAGGGGAGAGTCAGTGTGGTGGCAGGTGAGGGCAGGAGAAAGACAAGCTGTGACTCCCAGAGCCTAGCCTGTTCTGGCACAGACGCCATCTGGCTCTAGTCTGGCCACACCTGGGCCTGCCGTCCCCCCTCCCCACACACACCTGGGCCTGCCCTGCTCCCATATACTTGGGTCCCCTACCCAACTCTGCACCACAGCTCTGCTCCCCTCACTGGCTGGGCCGCCTACCTAGCTAGGTGCAAGGCCCTGAGCTTGTCTCCGCCTAGTCACCCACCTGTTTTGTGAGCTGCTCTCAATGCCACAACATCACCATTAAAGGATGCTTTCTGAGGCAACTATTTAGAAAGAAATAAAATAATACAGCAATCAGCTAAAGCTCTATGACAACCTCACTAGTAACGCAAACCCATCTACCCCAGTTCTGTTTGACATTTATAGATGAGATCATCTCCCAGATGTGTCTAAGTGGAGTAAGATATAGTTTGGCTTTTCTAGTTGTAGAGAGTCAACTAGGATAATAGGGAGGGAGGTATCCTATATACAGCTCCACTACGTGACAGAGGGAGAGCTAGAGTGGGAGACAGACAGAAGAGAGAGATATCGATTGATTGATTTGTAAATTCTGATTCTTCAAGTCTGTTTCTCATTTCATTTAAAGGAGATTCAGAGGGCTCAATGTTCTCTCACCTGCAGTAAATTTAGACCTTTTATTACCTACAGATTAGAAGTCACTTCTTGGAATCTTTTCTAAAGGTCCTCTTATCGCTCAAAGGAAGCTTCCAAGCATTTTCTCAACATTTCTCTCCTGCCCACCTGCTTAGTCACATTCACCTGGTTTACTAGTCTGACAAGGTTTGATTGCTGTTACTGTTAGTGTCACTTTGCACATGAAAGCAGACACGCACACACTCTCACTTCAAGAAGCCAATGCACTTGGCTGTGATAAATTGTGATCACATATTATATTTATAGCACACACCTCCTTCTGACAAGTACTTAAAAATAAATTTGCACTTTAGTTAAAACTCACAGTCACGCTGACGAAGTTGTTCATCCTAAGAAAGTAAAACATCTCTGTCCCTCCATTGACTTACTGATTTAATCTGCATTCATCGCATAAAGAAAGCCAAATGGTGATGTGGGTGCCCCTTGGGAGAGCTATTTCTAGCACTGACAGCAACTTGGATATTGAATATCTGGTATCAATATAGCTAGGGCAGGTTTTTGCCCTCATATAACCACCCTCTCCAAGTACTTAGATCCCTTTTGTGGATTTGTGTCTTATGCTTTTTCACTCTCAGAAAACTTACAATTTCAGACTTTAGCAGAAATAAATCAGAGACATTGTGCTCTATCAAAAGCTAACAAGTCATAGTGGTGAATGTAGGAAATTATTTTTGTTTTCTGAACAAAAATATTTATAGTACATGTGACTTAGAAATATGTTACTTGGTAGATTCAAACATATTGAAACACTTATAAAAATGTATTTAGTGTTTTCATTCTAAAATCTTTTACAATCCCATAAACAAATAGATAATGATGAACCATTTGTTGTCTTCTCACATAGACAAGGGAGTTACAGTTTACAGTACAATAATGGAACACTCATATATTAATTTTCTGTCCTATTTTTGCTATAAGATACTAATATTTATTTAAGATAGCTCTGAGTTATTAAGATATTTTTCTGTTGTCATTATTGGGCTATTTGTATATTTTTGCCATATATAGAAATATTGCTAAAAAATGAAAGTCATACTTGAAGGACTTTGCTCATTATATATTTGCAATTATAAAGATATTTTAATCTTCTTTGCAGATCTTTAATTTTAAAAATATTATTTTACCATGTAAATATTTGAACTTATCATACCTTAAATTTCTCATAGATGAAGATAAGATTAAAACTGTACTTACTTTTCTTATCTATTCAAACTAACACTAAGGCTCTACTGTCCTGTCTGGCTTCTAGTTGGGTTTAGACAATGATAGGCAAGAAAAGGAGGTCAGAGGATGGAAGCTGGGAGATTGAAAGACTTTATTCTGCTTCCATTTGCCTGCCTTGTTGTGATTCTGAAAGTTCCTCAGCAGTCACAGATCCTGTCATCCTTCTTCCACAGCTCCAGCTCTTACCAAGCTCTGATAACACTACTTGTCCTCTTGACACATTGGGCCTAGAAGTGGTAATAAATTCTAGGCTCACTGCCTGCTGACTATTTTACTTAACCCCTCATACACTTCTGAAAATAGTCCTTTACTTGAATTCTTAAACAGTTTTGAGTATAACGTGTCTTCTAACCAGGATGCTACTTAATACAGTATCACGAGTGGCAAGAGGAAACAAGTCCTCTAATTGAGAATCTAGTATGTGCTTGGTCATATATTTAATGAACACATGGATAATCACCTTCCCAAGAGAAATGGAACACCAATAATCCATAGTGTGCAGTGAGCATAACAATTAATTTACAAGGAGCAGAGTGCTTCCTTTAAACAGCAGGTGCTGCAAGGTGAAGAGGTTGTGGCACTTAGTTGCCATGTCAAAAGAGGTGCTTGCAAAGATAATGGGGTTAGAGAACTGTTCCTTATTATATAGAAATATTACAAAAAGATTGTATGTACATGCTTAGGGACTTGATGCTCCCAACTCAAAGCACAGGTAGAAAAATCAGAAAATCTCCATGGTGACCAAGAATTTTGTAACTTGTATGACTCCAGGACAGACAAGTGTGAAGATGGTGCCCCCAACCCTGATTGCATGGGTATAGTTAGAATGCCCGCTAAATATGCAATTCCATCAAGTTTCTTGTGCTCAAACAGTACTTCTCAAGGTGTCTTCTGGGAATCACTGGAGATGCCTCAGCTATTTCAGAGTGTCCTTGAGGTCAAATAAAACAAAGATAGCATATCACTCTACTCTCTTCTAAGTGGAATTTAGTAGGAGCTACATGAAGTGAGGTAGTCACAGCTCTAGTCAATTAATAGGATTTGTGTTGGTGTATTCTTTTGTATTAAAATTTTGTCAGCCTTAAGTTTCAAATATTAAATATCAAAAGATATACTCCAAGATATAGCAAACTCTCTTTGAGGTTATCAGTAACTTGGCAAAAGACCCTGAGAAAAAATATTTGAGAACAACTGCACTAATATAAAGCACTATCTGCCTTTATGTTTACTACTAGTTAGGAGGTGACACTGAGACGTGTGATGAGGACATTTTGATTGATGTAGATGCTGCTGAGAATTGAAAAGTTCAAATTTCCTTGAAGTTTCTTTGCCAGTACTTGAGAAAATTGACTTTCAATGCAAAAAATGTCCTTTTGTTACTGCACTTTAATAAGTTGTCTCAAGAGAATGACTATTCTCCTCTTGTCGAACTCTTTTCTCAGGAAGTTTCTAGTGGTGAAGTACATGGTATGGGCTTAGGGAGTATCACCAGGAACATTTAGAGGTCCATGGATCCTCATTTCACTCCAGGAGTGGGCAAGGTTTAGCCATCAGAGAGACAACCACACAGATAGACATATTCAGCAAAATTTTATCATAATTGATCAGAATATCATTTCAATAGAAATACATTTAGTTTATATTATCTTGTTACCTCAATTTCATATTTGAAATCCTACCATTTATATTTGAAGCTTATGTAAATCTGATTTGAGGTATTAATTATATAAACCATAATAATAATTCCTGCCAATGAACCATTTTTACTTTTAATATAGTGGTTTAGGCTGTTGTAACCTTTTGTGTCAAACTATTTTGCAGATTGCTACCAATTTAAACTGAGCCAGATTAAAGCTTATTATAAATAAAAATTCCACACTCTATTTATGAGATGAATATAAATGTTACAGCTAATTCTGGTTCATTTCAGATGCTGCTGATTTTTAATTTAATTAAAATTAAAATAATTTAAATAAAATTGACATATTTTAAATTAAATTTAAATTCCTAATTTAGATGCTTTGCAATTTCAATTTAGAATTTCAATTGTTCTCAAATATAAACTAATTTAAATTTATATATAAATTCAGGTTTCTTTCAGATTCAATTTGAATAAACAGCATTTATTTTGCTCTGTGATTTCAGGCCATCAGAGTAGACTAAGTAAAATGATGTCATCTCATTATATCTTTTTTCTTTTCTTCCCTCCCTCTGGTGGCTTACCAAATGTCAAGAGAAAACAGAAGCCTGCCTAGGTAGAAGCAAAAAAGGTGTCAATTGTAATATGAAATCAATAATAAAACCAATAAAAAAAGTCAGTCATACTTCAATGTCACAATGCCGAATACTAAAAAAGTGATAAAAGTTTTTGTTGGCCTAAGTTTTAAATGATGGTGGTGGTTACTTTTCAGATTAAATAATGTAAATATAAACTCCAAGTTAGCACAATTTGTTAATCATCTTCTTAAAGACATTATATTTTACATGGCAGCTAATTTAGAGAACACCCAGTTAATGTCTCTATTTTTCATATTACATGGTTGGATATTTTCCAAACAGCTAAATATATGAACTCAGCTGTATGTCTTCATTTGGAGAGTAAACTTAAAATAGTTTAGAATCATTCAAGTTAGTTTTTGTTATAATTTCTGTCTCCAGTCTCAGTTTATATATTTCCACATTTAAACACTAGATTTAAAACAAAGCAAAGTTATTGTAAACATGAAGAAAATACTTGAGTCACTTCAATTCTGTCATTTTACGTGACCACTAGTTATTTTTTATTTATACTTAAAACAATGAAACAGACCAGAAAAATGCAATGTATAATACTTTTATTTGGTAAATGCAAATTTTACTTCAGTAATAAAATATTTTATTGAATTTAAATAGTGTCCTTAAAATTAAAATCTAATTTTTAAAAATTGTTATTCTTATTATTAAACAATACTGTTATTATTCATTACTGCAACAGACCAATATAGTTTCCCATTTTATAAAAAATACATAGTGTAATTAAGAAGTATTAATCTAGCACATTTTTTTGTACTGTGATATTATTATTCTCGTGTCTTATTATGGCATGATTATATACTCTTATACACATGCACATTTCAACAAAAAGTTTTTCACTGCCTATCTTTTTTTTTCCTAGCTATTGTTTTATTAATTTTATGGCATGGTTGTTACTGAAAATAATTCTGTCGTAAAAAAGGATATTTAAAAAATGATCTGTCCCCTGCCCTAGTGTCAAATACACTGGAATGCCATCTGTTCCTCCGTGTCTCCCTTCCTCCATTCCTCCCCAAACACAATGTGTGAAAATATAAAGCTTAGTATACTTTGGTGACTCCTCTAAAGTTAGAACAAATTTTGCAGTACATATTGATTGCTCAGTAAGCGTTTATTTTAGATAATAACATATTATCTCAATTTTCTTTATTTTTTAATATATTGAATCATTCTATAAGAATGAAAGAACAATGAAATGCTTAATAGGGTTATGTGGGTTGTAATATAATTTAGAATTCTAATTTTCTTAAAGAAAATATGTTTGTAAGAAAAATGAAATTATATTAGAAGAATTAAATAAAATTGGCTGAATAGAAAAGATTGTGGAGAAAAAGTGTTGGGAAAAATAACCAAGTCCACTATTTCATTGTAATTATATGTTGTACCTCAAAGTTTCTGAAAAGCCACAACAAATTGCCCAACTTTATTACTATTCATATATAGAAGAAACTGTTGTTTGATTCATAGATTTAAATGTTTTGTTGTAGCTGAGTCTGAGCAAATCATTGGAGATTTTTCTATACTTGGAAAACTAAGGCAGACTTTATGAGTTCAGTACAGTGCTTAGCAAGAGAAATGAATCACAAGGACAGAAGTCCTAGACATTAGACACAAGTACCTTTAAGATGTTTTATAATGTGAACTTCATTTCTCGTATTCTCTACAAGCAAGGACTACAGTTATGACAAAACATTTAAGTCTATGAATTAAATAACTATTTCTTTTATGTATGAATAGTCATAAAGTTGGGCAATTTGTCGTCGCTTTTCAGGAACTTTAAGATACAACATATAACTATAGTAAAAAAGTGGACTTGGTTATTTTTTCTAACACGTTTTTTCCACTTTGGTCTGAAGAGCATGTCTGTCACTTAGCTGTGTGATCTTGCAAGTTACTTAGCTTCTCCTGGGCAAAAAATTAAAAATTAAATTTAAAAAGTTGTTTGTATGTGTTACGTAGATTAATATATGTAAACTATTTAGAACATAGTAACATATATAAAGTATTTAGAACAACATATAAATGCTTATTACAATAAGTAGCTTATTATTAATGTGTTGATCCTTTAGGTTTCTAGATGCTCCTTTAACTTTATTTTAACCCCGTGAAGTATGAACATGTGAAAAGTAAGTGATTTTCTTTGAGTCCGAAAAAAATGGAGTTAGAAAAAATATTTGAGCTGTTTCACATAGTTTAGTACAACCAATATATTTACAGGGTCTACTTTAATATTAAGAAAGATTTTTCTTAGTTCCTCTTTTCCAAAACCATATTCTGCAGTTGTTAGTACTGTTTTTGCTACAACCTTGTGACTTGTGGACAATGTGCACAAGTGCTGTGATGAAAATGTGTTCTTTGTAACATGGTAATTGTTGAGATTATATTTCTAAAAGAATATCTATAATTATTATAAAATGACAGGGGCAAGCACAACAGAACATAATACTTTTAAAGGAACAAAATCTGAGAAAAAAGAACTGGGCCACAAGAATTATGCTTTCTGGCTTCAACCGATACTACAAAGTGGCAATAATGAGAATACCATGGTATTGGCAGAAAAACAGACACACAGACAAATAGAACAAAATTGAGAACCCAGAAATAAACCCACATATATATGAGTAGATAATTTTCAACAAAGGAACCAAAAACATGCAATGAAGAAAAGAAAGCCTCTTCAAAAAATGGTGCTGTAAAAATTGGAAAGCCAATTGCAAAAGAATAAAACTAGACTGCTAGTTGTCACCATATATCAAATTTAACTCAGAATGGACCAAAGACACAAATAGAAGACCTGAAACAATAAATTGCATAGAAGAAAGCATAGGTACTAAACTTATGGACCTTGTGTTTAGAAAGAATTTTATGAATTTGAACTCAAAGGCAAGGGAAATTAAAGCAAAATTAAATGAATGGGACTATATAAATTACAATGCTTTTGCACAGCAAAAGAAATCATCAAAAAAGCAAAGAGGTAACCAACTAAATGGAAAAAGATATTTATACACATGTCCAATGAGGGGCTAATATCCAAAATATATGAAGAACTCATACAACTCAACAACAACAAAATAATTCATTTTAAAAATGGGCAGAGGACTTGAACAGACAGTTCTCCAAAAACACATACATATATATATATATTTATTTATTTATTTATTTATTTATTTATACATATACACACACAAATGGTCAATAAATACATGAAAAAATGTTCAATGTCACTAGCTATTAAGTAAATGAAAATCAAAACCACAGTGAGATACTACCTCACACATGTTAGAATGGCTATTATGAATAGGACAGGTAGTAACAAGTGTTGGAGAGGTTGAGGTGTAAAAGGAACCCTCATACACAGTTGTTGGGAATGTAAGTCGGTACAGCCACTATGGAAAACAGTATGGAAGTTCCTCAAAAAATTAAGAATAGAATTACCACACAACTCAGTAATCCATCTCTGGGTATCTACCCCCCAAAATCTGAAAACATTTATTTATAGCGATATACGTAACCCTATGTTCATTGCAGCATTTTTCATGGTGGCCAAGACATGGAAACAACTGAAGTGTTTTTCCATAGATAATTAGATAAAGAAGGCATGGCACATATATACAATGGAATATTACTCAGCCAAAAGAAAGGATGAAATACTGCCTTTTGCAACAACATGGATGGATCTTAAGTTTATCATTCTAAGCAAAATAAGTCAGGAAAAGTTGAGAATCATAGGATTTCACTCATATGTGGGATATTAAACTGAATCCAACAAATGAACAAGACAAACAAATAAAAACTCATAGACAAAGACAACAGTTTAGTGGGTCCCAGAAGGTAAGGAGCTGGTAGAAGACAGTAAAATGTGTCAAATATATGATGATCCAAAGAGAATTGACTTTGTGTGGTGTATGCACAATACAATATATAGATAATGTGTAATAGAATTACACACCTGAAACCTATATAATTTTACTAACCAATATCACCCCAATACATTTAATAAAAAATTTTTAAAAAGAAAAAATTAAATAAAAATAAAAGAAGAAAGCCAAGGCCACATCCCAGATATAAAATAATTAACCATCTTTTCTTCTGAGAATTGGTGCCTTTTTACCAATGATATTCCCAGTCCCTGAGCATTCTTCCACCTTATAAACATAAGATACTAAATTTCTGAATTTCCCCCAATACTTAACAGCATCCAACATAAACATTAGCCCTTATTCCTCCTTAGAATAATCTACTGCAGCCCAAAGCTTCTAAGAAACACTCTAATCTAATGTTCAATTCTTATGATATATGTGTTCTCTTGCTGTCAATAAGTCAAAAACTTTTTCTTTCCCCAGCTGTGTTCCATGTTATCTTTAGTCAGTGGGCTTTAAATTGTCCTTTAGCTCAAAGATTATAAAAACCTATAAAAGAGAATTGCATGCTACACATTTTTTATCTCTCAATGTATTTGTACAACTATACTATATTCTACAATTGACAATTACAAAATACAATATAGATGTATAGTATTAATTAGCTGTAAAACAGGAAAGTTAGAAAAGACAGCATTCTATCAGTACCAATGTGACATTAATAGATCAGTAGTTTGTCTTTAAAAGCATACTGTAAAATGCCTTAGAGAGATGGATGGATGTTTTACTCTGCTTGCTTTGTTCAATAACCTGTAAGTCATCTATGAGCTTAAAGTAAATTTTTAGAAGTCCCCTTCTTTTTTATATTTATCTTTGTTTTAAAAATAACTGCTAAAACAGTAACTGATGGGAAAATGTTGATATTATACTAAGATTGTAAAATCACTGTGATATTATTTAGGAATGCATAGATTCATATTTTATGAAAATAGTTAACTTTAGAATTGATAGTCTGTCACATTAGATAGGATACTATCAATATTCATCCCCTCCTCCTCTTTCCTTTGTGTTTTTGCTTGACATAAATGATGCAGTATTAGCAAACAAAACATTAGTACACTAAGAAAATGTACACAGTCATTGCTGTATGGTTTAAATAATATATCTGAATAACGGTAGCATTTACTGGTTCTTTTACTTCATCATTTTTCTATTTTTTCTTGAGGTTTTAGTTTGTTTTTGCTTTTATGTTTTATTAGGCATTTCCCCAAAGTATTTATGCTTCCAGAGTAATTCATAGGGTTAGAGTTTTCACATTTTTATTGCAAAATAAAAATCATACTGGTCTGTAAAAATTCAAGAATAAAGAAATAATTTTGGCCATACTAGATTAAAAAATTCAAAATTAAGACAAATCTCTCTAACCCATGATTTTTTCTAAATACTCTTTGATACTCTTGGTTTTCATAATGTAATATTTTTATTAGTATTTCTTGCTGTATTAGATGATGGAGGAGATGAGGAGTAGTGGTAATGTTTCTGTGGCAGGCTCACTGCACTGTGAAATAAAGCTTCTGAAAAGATAATTCCTGCATTAGATACACCCGAGAAATAACAAGCCTTGTAATTCTATTATGAATACTGGTCAGGTTATTACTGTGGATAGATGCACAACTTACTTAGGCTTATTGAATTTTCATCTGCTTCTGTACTTCCAGCTTTTAAACAGAGATGCACAATAGCCCTGTATTTTTCACTGAGAATTGCTGTATAACTGAGAAAAACGTCCACTAACAACAGAAAGAATAAGGAACCATTATTATTAAATGTTAGCATTAAAGCTAAGACTGAAAGATCCTCATCACTTTAACGTCAGAAGGTGAGTGAGCAAACAGTTTTGAACCACAGTGATTTATCATCAGTTTAGATTTAAGAATTAGGACCAGATGATTCAAGCCACAAGTGACTAGGGACAGGGGGCTAAAAGAGGAACCTAGATGATCTAGTATTTAACTTTTCTCACAACATACCAAGTATAAAACTAATTTTACTATTATGATTGAACTATGTCTTATATTTTAAATAATGTTCCCTGGAAGCATTAATTTTTTTTAATCAGGCTTACAGAAATCCATTAAAAGTGGGACTTCATTAGTATTATGGCTTTCTTTATTAGGAATATGTGAAGTGCAAGACCATGAGATAGAGGAATGAAATTCTGTTTAAAGAATAATAATGAACCTGAGCTGGGGCAAATAGTTTAAATAAAACAATAAGTTAAATTAATTCTGTGAGAATATTATCTCAAATATTACTCTAAAATTTATATTTCAATTTTGAGGATGAGATACAAGTCTTTTTAAAAATTATTTTTGTTGTTATTGTAATTTATTTATTATCTTTCCCTATCTGGAAAGGTCTGGGTTGTGATATGCTACAAATAGAATTAATATGCAGGAATTAGTGCAGTACACACCAAGTGCCTTCTATGTGCCAGGAGTTCTTCCAGTTGAGAAGGATAGAACAGTTTCCTGTAGAAACATTTTTCAAATATACATGTGCTCCTGTTCGTGGCAAAGCCACATTCTACAAAGTCAGAGTTCTTTTTAATGTCTTAGCAAGTTTCTTAATGAAAGCGTGGCCAACTATTTCAAGTTTCAGCTTAAATATCTACACATAACGGCCTTCCCTGCCTGAGCAATGTTCATAAATTAAAACTCCACTTTATTTATTATGTCAGTTCGCTGTTACCTTTATAGATGTTATCGATATTTTCAAGTATTTATGTAATTTTAAATTTTTTTCATTTTCTGTCTACTTACTTTTTTGCAAGTTTCCTGAGATCAGGGTCAAAATCTGTGTTAATTACCAATGTTATAACTGTTGCATTTAGCACTATATCTGCCCTAAGGTAAGTTTACTTTGTCTTTACCTGGGGCAGACACGTCCAACTTTGGCTCAGGATGGCTTTGAGTGAAGCCTACCAAAAATTCTTAAAACATTATAAGATTTTTTATGACCTTTTTTTTTAGCTCATCAGATCATTAGTGCATTTTATGTGTGGCCCAAGACAATTGGTCTTCTAATGTGACCCAGGGAAACCAAAAGGTTGGACACTACTGACCTGGGGTTTCAACAAAAATTTAGGCTCAACTGTAGGAAATGTGAAACTACATAAAAAGATTTAAACTTTTTATTTTGAAGTAATGTAGATTTACAAGTTATAAAGATAGTACAGAAAGGTCTCATGTACCCTTCTTTGGTTTTACCCAATTTTTATACATTTTACATAAGTATAGTACAATATCAAACTCTGAAATTTGACATTGGTACAGCATGTTCTATCTCATGTTATTCCATGTGTAGACTCATGTGACTAACACCACAACCAAGATATAGCATTATTTCATTACTACAAAGATCTCCTTCATGCTACCCCTTCATAATAGAGTCCCATTCACCTTCCTCCCACGATCATCCCTAACTACTAGGAACCACTATTGTGTTTTTCATTCCTATAATTTTGTTATTTTGAGAATGTTATATAAATGGAACCGTAAAGTACACAACATTCTGAGATTGATTATTTTCACTCACTATAGTGACCTTGAGGTACATCCAGATAACTGCAGATGTTCCTAGTTTGTTTCCTTTTCATGCAGATTAGTATACCATTGTAAGGGTGTAACAGTTTGTTTAATCACTTACCCATTGAAAAACATGTAGGTTGTCCCAGTTCTTAGCTAATAGAAATAAAGCTGATGTAAACAAGCATGTAAATATTTGTGTGTAGACATAATTTTCTTTTTTTTTTCAATTTTTATTTATTTATATTTTGGGGGAGTAGTTCCCTGGCTGGGAATTGAACCCAGGCCATGGCATTGAGAGCACTGAAGCCTAGCCACTGCACCACCAGGGAACACCCCCCCCCCACGTTTTTATTTTTTTGTTTGTTTGTTTTAGAGGTGAAACAAAGAGATAGTTTATTGAAAGTAAGTGCACTCCTAAGAGGTAGGAGCAGGCTCAAGCAGGAAAGTGGCTCAAGTTTTCATTTCCATTTCTATATGAACATACATTTTCAATTTTCTCTTATTTTATTTTTATTCTTATTAATGAAATAAGTAAGGTTGTTTGAAAAGATACTACAGAAAATTTGAAACTACAAAAAAATGTTTAAAGGCAGGTAAAACAATCACCCGCATTCCCACAAATGAATGATCAGTCACTATTACTATTGTGTTGTTTTTCTTTCTAGTTTTTTTCTATGCATAAGACTTTTACTGTGTTTTATAAATAGTGATTATAACACACCAATGAAATTCTGTATCATGATTCATCCTGAAATTTTGCATCCTAATAATTACTACAAAAAATGTAGGAAAGATATACATACATACATTTGAACATATTTACTTGAATAAAGCATAACAGCAAAATAAATACCCCCACTTGCCCACCACCCAGTGTAAGAAATAGTATACACTATTACCACTAACACCCCTTAGGGTCTTTTTGTTTTTTATCCTTTATTTTAAAGGTGTTTTTTTCCATATATCTTGTCAACCATACTGCTGAAAGCAGATGTCATATTTCCTAAGCAAAACATTAAATCAAGCAGGAGGCCCCTCTGGTTTTCTTCTTATATAGTAACTCACTGTGGCTGGTAGTTAATATATTTCCTTTTTTTTATTCTCAATACTTTCTCAAAAAAAATTCTTCCTGAAAGCATCAAAACCTATTTCTTTGCTAACTATTGTCACCCCAATAAGTCTAACAATAATAAATAAATAAATAAAATTAAATCTCAAGGGTATCATAAAACAAAATTTCTTCCTTTGAGAGTCCTATGATTTAAGTTTCTTCTAAGTGAAGGGCCAATTAGACTGAGATTGTATTATACCTTTATAAAACCAGTGAAATTTGAAAGCTTTCCTGTGAGCATTTTTTATGATTTATGTTTGCATAAAGCAGCTTGGTCAGTCTTTTTTCTCCTTCATTATTGAGATGGATGCACTGTTCTCGAATTGTGAATATAGATTTTTCTGTATGTGAATTAGTTTTATTCTATCCTCATTCTATGTACTGCATCAGAAAGCTAATTTTTTTGGTCATAATTATGCATTGTGAATACATGATGTTTGCTTTGTTCCATGAATATCATAAAAATTATGTGCTTCAAACTATAATTATTCTAACTTATAAGAAAATATAAAAGTTAAGTTTATACATATCTTTTGTCTAACTTATCACTGTCAGACTCTGCCTCATTCCCAGAAAAACTGCCATTGTTAGCACATTTATTTAGAGCATATTAAAACTTTAATAGAGACTCAAATCACCCTTCACATAATTGGAAATACTATAAAATCAGATTTGGGAAGCTATATGCATATGAAGTCTGAAAATTAATTTTGTGAACTCATCCTAGAAAAAGTGCTACATACCTCATTGCAAAATATCACTATGGTCACCTTCAAAGTACTCCCCTCGGGAAGTTATGCACCGATGCCAGCGCCTAGTCCACCCTTCAGAGCAATTTTGGAACTCTTTTTCTGGAATGGCCACCAGAGCTGTTGTTGTGTCCAATATCTGACAATTGAGTTTGTGAATTTGTCACCGTGCACTTATGTTGGCAGCACTGCACAAACATTCGGTAAAATTTGTACAGTGCTGTTGTCAACATAAGCGCAGGTGGCAAGTTCATAAACTTAATTGTCAGATTTAGGGTACAACAGCTCTGATGGCCATTCCAAAAAAAGTATTCCAAAATTGTTTTTAAGGGTGAACTAGGCATCAGTGCATAGCTTCCCAAGGGGAATCCTGAGAAGGTGACCATGGTGATACTCAGCAATGAGGTGTGGAGCATTTTTTTTTAGGATGAGTTTATGAAATTAATTGTTCAACTTCAAATACATACACACACACACACATAAGGGGGGGTGTGTACGTGTGTGTGTGTGTTAATATATACATATTTATAAATGGCTTTCCATCTGTTACTATCTTCTGGATATTCAGAAAACTTAACAAGAGAAACTGCTTCTATTGAGATCTGTGCCAGATATGACAGAAAGGCAATGACCTAGGTAGAAGGGCAAGCTTCCTAGCAGAGTTTCTAGTAAGGCATAGACTTATATAACAAAGCTACAGTTCACGCAATTCTGCTTTTAACCTGTCCTTGGCCTGCTGATAACTTTAGAATACAGCCCTTCCTAGAAAAGCGATGATGAAAGAGTGACATTTGTCAAGGAAACTGATGGCACAACACAAACTAAAAATTGGCAAAGAAAATGGTCACAGTGTTTTCAAATAAAAACCGAGTCTCAGATATGATCCTAACCAGTGTTCCCTAGATAAGTTCTTATTCTGAGACTTTTAGGTCACATTATATAATATACACATCATATGCATATATATATATTCACATTTATATTTAATTTTAATAATTCAATTATGGCATATTTAATCCTTCCTAGTCTGATTGCTTGAAATTAGTTTTACTCACTGTCAACCCATTGTTTCTAAGAGTTTCTTAAAGGGTCTTTCATGTATATTCTGAACTAGTCTGTCAACATGATCACTCTGTAATATCCACCCCATGTTTTTCTTTTCTATTCTGGCTCTCACCTGATCAGTTCTCTAGCTATAAAGTCACTGGATAATGTCCAGTTCCTACTGCCTGTCCACGACTAATTTTAGATGTTCTCCAGACCCCAAGTTGCCAAGGATTTTCTTCTCCAGTCATAATTACATTTTTGTCTCCAGGCCCTTAAGCAGTTCTTTTTAGTTCTAGAGTCTCACATATTTTTTTCTGCTAACTTCTTATCTTTTCTTACCTGTATGCCTCCCAGAGTTTTATAAAAATCAAGAGAAAAAAACTAATTCTAGTTTTGTTTATTTTTGGATTCCTCTAGCCATAGAGGCTCATAGTCAGTTTTTAAAAAGACAGAATAGAAACCATAACTATATCAATTTCTTCATTTGATTGCAAGTGAATTTCCTTCATGTTGCTTCAAGTATCATATGCACTGGGTACACATGTTATTTTATATTAATAGTTACTGAGGAAGAAAAACTATGGTTGTATTTGTACTCACAGCATCTGGAACCTAGATCAGCAATCAATTCATTCATCAGATATTTGGGGCAGGGGGAGGCGGTCACTATTACGTTCTAGATATTATGTAAGTGATGGAAACTACTCTCATAGAGTTTATAGTCTAGAACAAAGATATAAACATAAACAAGAAGAAAACACATACATTTCAGACTTGGAGGATGTAATAAGGTACTCAAGGAAGGAAGATCTGTGAAAAAAGACATTAAATATGAGACTTTGGAAGTAGCTAAAGAAAGATCATCTTGGGAGAGGACAAGGTACTACAGGAGAAAACACCTTGGTGAACCAAAAAAAAAAAAAAAAAAAACACACACAGGAAGAAAACAGGTAGGCTGGGAGAATTTTTCCTGGGGAAGGAATGGAATCAGATTCAGAAAAGAAGGTCAAATACCAGGTTGCTGTAAAGGGAAGAAGAAAAATCAAGTAACTGCTGCAGTGGGACACTGAGTCAATGGTATTTTGCAGGAAGGTTTTCTGTGCATTCTTTTAAAAATGAGAGTATGTTGATTATCTAATCCAGTGGAGAGGAGACTCTGATGATACAAGACAGAGGAGGCAACAGAGGAAGTGAAGTTGAGTTGAAAAAGATTCAGAAGCTTTTGCAGAGATTCACATTTGATAGAAGTGAGAATACTTTTCTAGTTACAACAAAAGATAAATATTGGCTCAAGTACCTGTGTAAAGTGGAGAAGGGAATAGGAGGGAGTTTTGTTATCTCAGCAGAGCTAGCAAAACTTCCTTTGTTAGATGAGAAATAATAAACAGAAGTGGATATAATAATGAGTTACAATGATATTTGAATAGGAGCTATTTTTTTTTAATAAAGCTGTCTCATGTCTTTTAGATTAATATTCCCTGCTACAATTGTAAAATTGAAATGATTCTTTAAAAAGGATGAACATCAATTTACTCTTTATGTTGTACTTTGTGGATCATTTACTGTATATCAAAAAGAAAGAGAAAAAAATTTAACTTTTCAGTGTCTGGTAGAAATCTTAAATTTCTTGTACAATATTCAAGAATATCTTCAACTTGTTTTACTAACACAAAAATGTCTTGAGTCTTCTCAACTATAAAATGACTCAGATCAATTGGCATATTCTTAAATTATTAGATCCCAGCAAGGGCTGATCAACAAAAGGTAGAGAAATAAAAATTTCATATGAAAATAAAATGATTATGTTATTCGGATTTTCACTTGTAATCTCACATAAAGGCATTTTCATGAATATGAGCACTTCTATGAAGAATTGTTGATAACTTTGCTAGGAGAAATTATCACTCCCTAAGAAATATAGGGATAGGGTCTAATCAAGATGACAAAGTAGAAAAATGCTATGATTGCCTCTAGTGACCACATCAAAATTACAACTAAACTATAGGACAACCATCACTGAGAATTGATGGACTCGGCCTAAAATGACTCCTGAACCCTTATCTTATTCAGTTCACCTCTCCCTCCCTTCCCTTGACTTATGGGGGCTCAGCTCAGCTTAGGAAACCGAAACCTATCCTCGACCAAGCAGACATAACCACTTGTACTCTCCTCCGCATTTGCCCACCATAACCCCCACCTACATAGCTTCCCCTCCCCATGGTCGGTCGGGGCTGCTGCTTCTCCTCCCTCTGTGAGGCAGCCCGGCAGTGCTCCAATGCAGCATGTCACTATTACCCGTTTCAGCTCATAGCTCTAACAAGAATCACTTGAAGTGTAGCTGAACCAAAGCTCTACCACTAAGAAGATATAGAAGAAGCCACTTTTGAGACTGGTAAAAGAGGCAAAGATGCTAAATAAGCTAGTCTCACTCCTGCGTGTGACTATAACCAGGAGCAGTGATTTTGCTAGATTCTTATCTTCTTGAAGGAAAGAATTCAGAGTATGTCAGTATTGGCATACTCTGACAGTAAGAAAGACAATGAACATTTATTAATAAAGCAAGTACACTCTCAAGTATAGAATGGGCTGACTCAAGAGAGGAAAGCAGCCTCTCTTCACACTGCATGACGATTCTTTGTGGATAGAATTGTCTCTTCCTCTGTTTCTCCAGTATTTCTTTTTCTTTCTTTCTTTTTCTTTTTCTTTCTTTCTTTCTCTCTTTCTTTCTTTCTTTCTCTTTTTTCTTTCTTTCTTTTTTCCTTCCTTTCTTTCTTTTTCTCTTTCTTTCTTTCTTTTATCATGCCCCACTCTCCTTCCTAGTTCCCAAGTTTGTTTCTCATGATTTATTTGAGAAAGTCATCAAAAAGAGGCAAAACAATAATTGTATAGTCCTGAGAAGCAGGATGTATGTTTTGATAAATGGGATACCTCCCTTCCTTCAGCATTTTTTTTTCCTGATGGCGTATTTTTAATAAGTCAGAGCAGCTGCAGAGACCTCCAAATCAGGGATAGTTCCCTCCTTCTCCTGCTCCTTTCTATCTTCCCACCTACACTATAATGACCATTAGAAATAAGGAAATATATCTAGACTGTGGAGTAAAGGTTTCAGCCTCATGCCAGGCTCTCCAACCCAGGATTTTTGTGGCAAGGAGAAAAGTACCCCTAACTTCTGGCTGTGAAAACCAGCAAAGATTTCAGCTGAGTGAGACTAGGTGTTCCCTTTAAAGGACTTGCGCACGAACTTACTTGCTGATGAACTCATTCATTCTGAGCTCCAGTGCTGGGGTAGCAGCTCGAAAGACACTGGTAACATGAGGAGGAACTGAATTGTCATGCTTCACGGCAAGGACTGGAGAGACATTTTCTTCCAAAGGAGAAGATGGTGAAAGCCATTGATTCCTTGTTGAGCCCTCCCCTCTTCCAGCGTTCATATGCAAGCAGCCATCATATCTGAGTCTCCATCAAGTTAATTAACACATTTCCCTTTGTACTGGTGATGCCCTAAGGCCCTGTCCCACCTTTTTTTGGGGAACACTCAAAAGAGTATGTGGCTTTCCCCCACAAACCATCTGCCTTGGCTCATGCTCAGACTTGCCTAAAATCTCCCAAAGGGTCACAAACCCCGAACAGGCAACATCTAGTTTCAGCACATTCCATAAATCTGTCTGAGCAGCCCTAAACCTGTCACTAGTGACAGGTAGCCTTGGTTCTCCACTTGGTCTCTCAAGGCACTGCCAATTCCAGTGCAGATGACAGCTATCTGTGGATTGCTTTGTTGCTCCTGTGAGGTGGCCCCAGGCAAGACACAAGCTGCTGCTGAACTTGGTCTGCAGTGGGTCTCCTCCTAGGAGGCCTGGGGGCTGGCATTTTTGGTGGTGAGCTTTAAATCCAGTCAGAGAATAACCTGGATGACTCCAAGGATGATACAACCAAAGGCAAGACTAGGAAGGCATCATAGCCCTGCTAAGGTAAATCTTGCTCTGTAGGTTTAGCCCCTGCACAACAGCTCTGCCACTGTAGTCACAGCCAGTCCTAATAACCAGTCAATCCCTTTCATCGATGTGTAAAAGGCAACTAATTTTCTACAACAGAATGGCACACACAACCCACATAAAGGACATACCTAGAGCACTTAGCTCTAGTGACCACTGGGCCCCACAAGACACCAACTACATCAGGCCACTCTACTAAGACCTGGAAATATATGAGCCCTACCTAATATACAGAAACAAACACAGGAAAGAAGCCAAAATGAAGAGACAAAGAAACATGTTCCAAATGAAAGAACACAGCAAAGTTCCAGAAAACGAACTAAACAAAACGGAGACAAGCAATCTACCAGATGCAGAGTTCAAAATACTGATTACAAAGATATTCAAGAAGCTCAGGAAGAACTTCAACAAAAAGATAGAAAATATAAAAATGAAGATAAAAACTTAAAAGGAACCAATGAGAAATAAAGAATACTATAAATGAAATGAAGAACACATTAGAGGGAATGAAATTAGATGTAGTAGATTAGATGAAGCAGAAGATTGAATCAGAGATTTAGACATTAAGGTAGCAGAAAACACCCAAACAGAACAGCAAAGAGAAAAAAGAACCCCCAAAAATAATAGCTTAAGGGGTTTCTGGAACAACATCAAGCATACAAAATTTACATCATAGGGATACCAGAAAGAGAAGAGAGAGAGCAAGAAATGGAAAACTTATTTGAAGAAATAATGAAAGAAAACTTCCCTAACCTGGAAAAAGAAAAGGATATACAAGCCCAGGAAGTGCAGAAAGTCCTAAACAAGTTAAACCCAAAAGAGGCCCACACCAAGGCACATCATAACAAAAATAGTAAAGGTAAAAAATGAAAAAAGAATCTTAAAAGTAGCACTTAGTTACAAACAAGGGAGCTCCCATAAGACTGTCAGTTGATGACTCAACAAAAATTTTGCAGGCCATAGGGATTAGCCAAAAATATTCAAAATGATGAAAAGCAAGGACCTAAAACCACGATTACTCTACCCAACCAAACTATTATTTAGAATTGAGGGACAGACAAAGAGCTTCCTAGACACAAAAAAGCTAAAGGAGTTCATCACCACCAAACCAGAATTATACCAAATCTTAGAAGAACTTCTTTAAGATTAAGTAACAAATAAATATAAAAAGATTAAAAATATGAATAATAAAATGGTAATAACTATCAACAATGACAATAAATGTTAAGTGGATTAAGTCCTCTAAATGATACAGTATCTAAATAAATAAGAAAATAAGACTCTTACATATGCTGCCTACTAGAGAATCACCTCAGATTGAAAGATACACACAGACTGAAAGTAAAGGAATAGGAAAATATATTGCATGAAAATGGAAAAAAATGTTGGGGTAGCAATATTTATTCCAAACAAAATAAACTATGCCACAAAGGCTATAGCTAGAGACAATAAAGGACCCAGTCATCCCATTTCTGAGTATTTATGTAAGGAAACACAAAATGCTACTTCTAGGGGAGGTGTGCATCCTTACATTAATTTTTGCATTCTTTGCAATGGCCAAGATGTCGAGGTAGCCTAGTTGTTTGTCAGTCAATGAATGGATAAAGAATACATTGAACATATATACAATGGGATATTGCTCGGACATGAATGGGGATGGGCTCTTGCCGTCTGCTGCGGCATGGGTAGACCCGAAAGGCATTGAGTGGAGTGAAGTATGTCAAACAAAGAGGCAATGAGATTTCACTTACATGCAGAATCTAAAGAACAAAACAAACAAAACAGAAACAAACTCATAAATACAGAGAATATTTTGATGGTTGCCAGATGTGAAGGCGGTTGGGAGTAAATGAAAAAGGGGAAGAGGTTAAGAAGTACAAATTGGTTATTACACAGTAACCATGGGGCTGTAGGGTATAGCATTAGATACAGTCAGTATTATTGTAATAAATAGCGTCTGATCTCAGATGGGTTTTTGTTTCATTGGGTGATAGATGCAAAAGGGTTAATGGGATGGGGCGAACAAGGTGAAGAAATTAAGAAGTACTAATTGTTAGTTGCAAAATAGTCATAGGATTATAAAGTAAAGCACAGGAAATATAGTCAACAATATGGTAATAATCACGTTTAGTGCCAGGTGAGTATTTCACTAGTCAGGAGGATCACTTTTTAAATTATATAAATATCTAACCATTATGCTGTACACCTGAAATTAATATAAGATAACCTTGAATGTCAACTGCAATTGAAATTTTAAAAAGTGGAAAATTGTGAAGGAGAATAAAAGATTCAAATTTTCAGGTATAAAACAAGTCATGTCGATATTACGGACAGTATAGGGAATATAGTCAATAATATTGTGATAGTGTGCTGCAGTGTCAGATGGTTGCTGGATTTATCATGATGATCATTCTTTAGGTATATAAATGTTGAATAACTATAGAGTACACCTGAAATTAATATAATATTGTATGCTAGCTATATTTTAATAAAAATCTTTAATAAGAAATATGAGAATATCAATAAAATTAATTTCTTGACATAATGCTTCTCAACATATTACTTTTTACTTATAAACCTTACAATGCATGCTTGTTCTAGAATTAAACTGTGTTGTTTAAATTTGTTTAAACATTGCTTATATTTGGCAGCATGGATTTTAAAATGATGCCTAAGCTTTAGAAAAGTACAATATCACAACTTATGTAATAGAGAGAAAATAAATATATATGTGTTTTATATTTGTTTATATATCCTCTTTAGAAAATAAGGAAGCAATAAGAACATATAGCAGTATCTCTGGAAATACTTAAATATATATATGTTGTTCCTTCCAGGTAGGGAAGTGAGTAACTGAGAGTAAAGGAATATTTTCACTCTTCTACTTTATAACTTTTTATTATTGATCATTTTGGAAGTAGTACTTGAATATAAAATTATATTTAAAAATGAAATTAAGGAGAGTTCCCTGGTGGTGTAGTGGCTAAGGCTTCAGCGCTGTTAACTCTATGGCCTGGGTTCGATTCCCAGCCAGGGAAGTACCCACATTAAAAAATAATAATAATAAAATAAAATAAAAATGAAATTAAGAAAAGGAAGCAAGGAAGGAAGCAAGGAAGAAAGGAAGGAAGGAAGGGAGAGAGGGAAAGGGAAAAAAATGAAAATAAGACCTATTTCCAAGTAAGTACTTGCTGTATTTATAATGTATAGATTTTCCCACACCCCCAATCTTAAAACTATTCTGAGTAGTAAAAATAGTAAGCAATATAAACTAGACAGTACAACTCTTTTTTAAAATGGTCTGGTTATCTCTTTGTTAAATTTTTAACTTTAAAACCAAGATATTATTATGCTCTGTGAAATCAGGAAAGTGTCAAAAGTGATCTCTCCCTGAAAATTACACCTCTATCTCATAAACATTCCTTTTAATAGATAAGCTTAACATTGGTAGTAAATGTTAACAAAGTAGAAAGTTTTACTATATATTGTCTGCAATTTAAGTATATTTACCTTTCTGAAGAGATAAGCTCCAAGACAGATGTGCACTAAAAGAAAGAAATTAGATAAACTGCTAGTTTATTCAAATTTTTACACTGATGGTCATAGGTTATTAAGTTATAGTTACATATTAGACAAGTTGCTGGTAATAAAAAATATCCAAATTTATGAGTCACAAGATATTTGGGCTTTAAGATGATACCACACTTTTAAAAACACCAATTTTTATCTTTCAGGAATTGGTAAAATTTAAATTCATATTTTATATTATGTTTCATTTATCTAGTTTATTTCTCATAATAATTTTTGAAAACTATCACCATAATAGTGTTTATTTCATAGAGGGACTTACATAGTGAACCACCACCATCAAATACCCATAAACATAATATATTTCAGAGTCACCATAGCTTGTTCCTATACCTTCTCCCTATTGCCCTATCTGATCACCACATTCTCTACCATCATGAAAATTGTCATTTCTGTAACCAATTCCCCATCAGATTCTTTCAAACTTCAGCACACTCCCTACAACCAACTATATACACACACTTCATCACAAATCGAAGGATGCATTAAGCAACATTAAAATTGTAAAACCTGTCATTCTAATATCAAATTGTTCTTTTAAAATTTAATATGCATAGTCACATGGAGTCTTGTATTCAATGCTGATTTTTATGCCTGCTCTCAGAGCTTTTAATTTCGTAGTTCTAGTGTGCAATGGGCATTTGTAAAAAATTCTCCTAAAAATGATTCTTGCAATGATCTCAGAAATGGACATTGAGAAACTCTGGTATGGAGGAATTTCAGTTATAAATTATGAACATATAGAAGAGTAAGTTAAAGATTTACAGTTCCCAGTATGTATCTCAGTTGACAACAGCTCTCCTATACCTTTCTTCCTGAACTGTTACCTGAAAGTTAATAATCTGACCTGTTCTCTGGAAAAAAATAATACCCTAGACTGCATGGCTTCAGGTTGGAATTGTTTTCCTCATAGTCACAAAACACCATGTCATTGGAATTTAGGGCATAGATATTTAGCTTCTCAGCTTCTCCTCTCCTTAACAATGCTACGTGCATCTTAGCGCTCTCCAAATTTCTCCCTCTTTCAGCTTCCCTGGAGTTGTCTAGATTGAAAGATCCCATCTTTACTTCGAACCAGCTCCCACCTTGCTAATAAGCCAGACATGCTGGGGTTATTCACAGAAAGCATCCAGCTACCCATGTTGTATACTCACATGCACTCAAAGCTGAAAAGAATCTGCTTGCATCCCAGCCTTTGGAAATTTGTCTTCTGAGACCATTATTTTTAAGTATAAACATTTTTTTAAAAATTTTTTAACAGTCAATGGAAAATGTATTGTTGCAGTAAAATAGAACAAAACACAGTTCAGGTAAAATAATCAGATATGCTTCATACTAGAATATTATCTTTATACACCCACATACTCACAACCACATCAGAGTTTTAAAATACACATTCACATGTTCTAAGCTAAGTCATGCAGTATTTTTTTCTGTGTTTAATTTTTGCACAACTTGAATTTATTTTACACATTTGACAATTTAACCTTTCCCCGCTCCACTGTTTAACATTCTGTGAGTGACCTATGAAACACACTACAGAGAATTTTAAAAACTCTCCATGGAAAAAATAATAGGATTCTCATAGCTGAGCAATATTTCCATTTCTTGGTTATCAGCCAATTGAGAATATTAAATTTAAATGTAAATATAATATTTAGAAGATCATATGATGATAAATTCAGGACTATTTTAAAACTAAAATCTCACCTGAATTTGGTAGTTTTTGAGCTATTACTGAATTAACCTTAGGGAACTGGTTTGTAGACAGTAGCTAAAATTGTAATTCAGTAACAAATAAGTCAGACAAAAACTGAATTTTTTTCTTCTGAATATTAGATTATTTTTGCAAAATAATGTCTACTTATTTGTATGAGTCAGAGCAAAGCTAAAAAGAGGAAAGCCAGTAATAATTATAATATAACATTCTATGATATATAAAATTGTTGCATTGTGGAAGAAAAAATGAAAATGAATGACTTGCTGAGTGCATACGTGGATGCCAGGCAATAGGCTATCCCTGAAGTACAGAGGAAAGATGGCAGGCAGTTGCTGCCCTCACATTTATTAGCTCCAAACACAGAAGATGAAAACTAGAAGGATCGTGCTCTAAATGCTATTGTAGCTATCAGCATAGGGCATTGTGGAATCATAAATCATTAGAATGCATAAATAAACTCTTCTTTATGGGTTTACATACATAATTAAATCAAATTTTTTTTCTGAGCATTCTTTTTTTTTGGTAGGAGTGTGGCTCATTAAAGTGTTTATTTTTATTTACATTTACAACTAGTTAGATAATAAATAGGTAGCATATGCAACCTATGATCAGGATTTGGGGTAACAGACATCAAGGGAAGAACATTGAAATAGAAATAATGGAAAAAATGCTATAGCTATAATTGTAAGAAGTGCACCAGTGGAAATTGATTAACTTATTTCGGGCATCCTCACCCAATTATTGATAAGTAAATGATGTAATTGTATGGTCATTATGAGAAAATCATATTTATTTATTTATTTATTTATTTATTTATTTTTTGCTTTTTGGTATGTGGGTAGCTCCCTGACCGGGAATCGAACCCAGGCCGCAGCACTGACAGCACCAGCACCGAAGCCTTAAGCCACTACACCATCAAGGAACTCCCATATATTATTTTAATATCAACAATTATTGGCTGTTTTATGGATTATGATGTTAAATTAAAAATTTTAGACCTTTAAGGCATTTAAATAAGGCAGAGTGTGTAAATAATAAAACTTTGGCATCTGAAGCAAAGACAAGAAATAATTTAACAATGTGGTGAATTAACTTTAAGGAAGAGGTACTTAAGTTGTGCTCTCACAGGGGCATGCAGAGCATATGACTTTTTGATGACTGGAGAC
Source organism: Lyroderma lyra (assembly GCA_004026885.1). Classification (NCBI taxonomy): domain Eukaryota; kingdom Metazoa; phylum Chordata; class Mammalia; order Chiroptera; family Megadermatidae; genus Lyroderma; species Lyroderma lyra. The sequence continues at coordinate 134,767 of PVJL010003047.1, forward strand.
TTTTTTATTAAAAACATCCACTGCCTCATTCTCTCTCTTCCCCAGTGAGAAAATAAGGCAGTGGACATTTTCTGTTTTTAATGGGAGGGCATTAGGCCAGAAGCATTCATGGGCCTGTGGCCAACTTCAGAGATTTAGCTAAATAAGCATGACTGAGTCTGTGATAAGGCAAAGTCAACCAATTACGGGCGAGGTCTAACAGCAAGTGAAAACCACTGCAGAGGCTGTTTAATGAATGTTACTGGGTTGGAGTAGCATACTTCTGGAAGTTTTCAACAACTTGAGACACTAGTAAAAAAAAAAATCCAGATTAATTATTTTGAGATTAATAGTTAGTGCAGGATGTGTCTCAAAATACAGGCTTAAAACAATGATGTGTTTCTTGTTCTTGACTGAGATGAACTTAGGTCCACCATAGTATCTTCCAGGTTGGAACAATTTACATGTACTTTATACATTTTTATGCACATGAATTTTGAAAAATACTGAAGTATATAGACAGAGAGACTCATCACACTTAATGTTTGATTAGTTTAGATCTTGTTTCTTTTATTTTTACATCATGCAGAAAATTAGTCAATTCATACATTTTTTCTACTCTGTATTTTGGCAAAAGAACTATTGCATCAGATTCCACTAGTTGCTTTCTGAACACCATTTCCAACCACTTTAATTCCTTCCTGGCAGAAATCACTTCCCTCATGAAAGGCTGAAAATGTGAGAGATTCCTTTTCTATTCTTTCAGCCCAGATTTGGATAAGGGCAGTGCAGTAAAATTCTTCTTAAGAGTTTCTTCTTGAAACAAAGACTACTTAAGGAGAACCTCTCTACTTTGTCCTTGGAATGCTTTGGGCAAGTTATGGTGCTTGATGCTTTGGTACTCATCTTACGGACATCAAATGAATGTTAAGAGAGGATCAACAGAGGCCTGGCATCATTGAATCATATCTAGAACTATCTACCTTGGATTTCTTGTTATGTTATATATTAAACTTCCATTGTTTAAGCTACTTTTAATCAGAAATGTGATATTTGCCACTGAAAGCATATTAAATGATCCAATGTGTGTTCAATTTATTTACCTCAGATCACCGTGGAAAGACATAAAAATTGTCTGGCCAATACTCCATATTAAATTTTCCTCTTTTCTAGTGCTGCTGTTTCAAATAACAAAAGTCCACACAACAAAAAAATATATAACCTTAACACATTACTCCTACTTTACAGTGCTAATCAGTAAGCATGACCATAGATATACGTATAATACAATTGAAAATATAAGAGCAGGCTAAAAAATTTTGCCTTCACTGTAATATCTTTTGTTACATTAGACATATCTGGGTATTATGGATTCTGTGTAGTCACATGGCCTCTGCCCCCCATCATTCTTACATAGTGAACCACCACCATCAAATACCCATAAACATAATATATTTCAGAGTCACCAAAGCTTGTTCCTATACCTTCTCCCTATTGCCCTATCTGATCACTACATTCTCTACCATCATGAAAATTGTCATTTCTGTAACCAGTGCACAGCAAAATGGAAGTGTTCAGAGGTTTGGTTCAGACGGTGTGCTGTTACTGAATTCTTAACACAGAAAAAGTTCCTCCAGTGGAAGTTCACAGACAAATACAAGCCATTTATGGGACGTGAGCACAGTAAGATGTTGGGTAAGATGGTTCAAAGATGGAGAAGTGGGACAAGCAGACTTGAGTGACAGACCACGAAGTGGAAGGCCTGTGACTGCAAGTGACCAGCTTCATCAAGATCGTGTTGAAGAACTGATCTGTGGAAATCCTCACATCACACAAAAAGAAATTGCTGGTAAATTAGGAATTTTTAAAGAGAGATTGGGATACATTATTGGTGTTCTTGGATTCTGCAAGGTTTGTGCCAGGTGGGTTCTGTGCATGCTGATGAAATGAAAGCTGAAAGAGTTCATGTCTCCCAGGAACTCCCAGAAAGTTTTGAAAAAGGTAAGACTTCTTAAAGAAGATCATTGCAGGTGTTGAAACTTGGATCCATCATTGTGACCCCGAGAACAAAAGGCAGTTTATTGGAAGACAGCAATAGGGATCATCTCAACTGAAAAAATTTACAATTCAGGCCTCAGCTGGAAAGGTCATGTTGACTGTTTTTGATGTGAACACTCTCCCATTTCACTGTGCACTGGGTGAACAAGGTAATCATCTGTGTGTGCAAGGTCAGGGATGATGGAGGGGACACCATGTGACTACACAGAACTGGGTATATCCAGGTATGTCTAATGTAACAAAAAATATATATAGTAAAAGCAAAATTTTTCAGCCTGCCCTCATAGAATGTTTTTAAAAAATCTTCATAGCAGTAGAGAATATTTAAATTGAAGTCTGTTTTTATAAAAGATGTAAGCAGTCCAGAGGCTTTTCTGACCTGGCAGTTTTCAAACTTAATCCTAACACAATACAATTGATGCTTCTCTCTTATCTTTTTTATTATTCTTTTTCATCTTTACATATACTGGCATAAAAATGTATTCCTTTAAGAGTAACTAATCGGCAAAATGCTAACACAGAGATAAATTATAGAAATGTATTCCTTTGAAAACAGATTTATGACTTCACAAAAAATAGTTTCATTAGTAAGCTTTCCCCCACATGATTAGTCTTACGGTTCACAATTAATACTGTGGTAGGTGCTGATATTGCAGAGCTCTTGCCTTTTGTAGTGTAATGGGTAACACATGTGATATGTTTTGATGATGTGAGTACAGGCACACCTTCTTTAATTGCATTTTGTAGGTGTTGCATTTTTTACAAATAGATAGCAAAACCCTTTTCCAGCAAAAAGGTTGCAACTCACTTTATTGAGGTGGTTTGAAATGGAATTCCTCAATATCTTTGAGGAATGAGTGCGTGTGTTTGCTATACTTAGGATAAACATAAAAGAAGCGACCAAACCACTATTTTCCACTTTTGTCTTCTTCTTTTTCTCTTCTCCTTCTTCTTCTCCTTCTCCTTTTATAAAGGGGGGGGGGGGTAAGTCAAGGAAGTTTTTTGTCACAAGTGTTAATTATGCTGATGTCTAAAACAATGCAGAAATTGATCAGCTAAAGAAAATGAGGGGCTTTAAAAGGTATTCCAGAGAAAAGATCTTTGGAAGTAAGAGAAGACATGCTAAGTTTAGGGGAAATGCTAAGAGTTTACTTTGGCTTTTACGTCCCACAACAGTGTTTCAAATTTATTTAGAGTGTTTACAACATTCATTGCAATTAAAGATAAAATGTTAGCATTTTGTTTTATTTTGTATTTAGTAAGAACAATTGGGTACTCTATTAGTCCTTTTAGGCTATAACAAATTACTATAGACTGAGTGACTTATAAACAACATAAACTTATTTCTCACATTGGTGGAGATTGGAAGTCTAAAATCAGGGTACCAGAAAGGTCAGGTTCTGGTCAGTATCCTCTTTCAGGTTACATACTGCCAGGTTCTCGTTGTGTCCTCATATGAGAGAGGACAGAGTGGAAAGTCAACCTCTCTCCTGAAGATTGCTCTTTGGCAAAGACTGTTTGGCGGTCAGTGTTTGCTGTTCTTTAAAAATTACATTACGTGGATATATTAGTAAAGAAAGATTTTCTTTCTCAAGACTCTGTAGGATTTTCCCGTTGGTTTGGTAATTCTATTCTTTGATGCAACCTGCTGCAATGCCAGTAGCTGTTATTAATAGTACCCTCATTAAAATTATGAACATCATCTTGATGTTTCTTCTTCCCCAGGAATTATGCCAGTCCTGGAAATTAAGCCTAGGTCTTATTCTTGTATCTAAATTAGCTGATTCATGAAAATATTAAATTGTTTAAAGATAAAATTGAGTATTCATGAGTTATGTTTTGAATTTCTTTAAAAAAATTGAATGCAAGTAAAGTACAGATTAAATACAGCTGTCCAGATGTCTGAATTATCAAAAGACTTTATAAGTAAGCAGTTCTTTAGAAAAAATGAGCTCTTTTGTTCCATTTCTGCAGCAGAGCCCACATTTATTTGTACAGAAAAATTCCATTCCACAAACAGAGTAAGAGTAGAAATACAAAACTTTTAATACATTATCACTCTTCTTCTGAGTCTAGAAAAAATAATAATGTACAAGAATTTTATGGGAATGATTGTGTTGCTCTACATTAATTTATATGTTTTTCTTGATGTTAAAATCTAAATTCCCTTTTAGAAATTCATATTATTCCTCAAGTTTATTCTGGTGTCTCCTTCAGAGTTTTAGATTACTAAAGTATTTTTTAGTAAAAATATATTTATAAAATTATATCATTTAATTGTTTATTAGACCATAAGCTATTTTATTTATTTAAGCAAGGATTTAGGAAAAGGAAGAAAAAGACTCATATCAGCATTTGAAAACTTAGTGACTGAAATAGTAGAACACAGAACACTGTGTTTCATTCATAACACATATATTCAATAATATTTAGCAGAAAATTATTTCCATGATTTAAAATATATTTTTTATGAAATTCAAAACTTTTTTAATAGTTTTTTAATGTGTTTGTGGACAAAAAAAGTGCAAAGTTGGTCAAGAGCCATAATAAAAATTAAATCAGAACTTTGTTCAAATGCATGTATAGGACCTCTATTTTATAAAGTAATGTGTATGTTTAATTGAGAATAATTGTGTGCTAACTCCAAGTTACATACTGAAAATCAAGGATGTAATTTCTTAGCTTGTTGGTAAAGAATGTCTTTTGGAAAAGTATCAATTGCACTTTCTCCAGCATAAGATAATTATGATCCAATATCTAAAGACTTACCTTGGGGAGATGATAAATATTTAAATCAGTCATGCAACCTCTGACTTTCATTTGCATTGATCTGATATAATTTTGAGTACAAACGGGATGTACCTATCTGGAGAAGATTCCTTTTTTTAATTCATTGGCGTGACATTGATTAGTAAAATTTACTTTGGTCCCAGGTGTACAATTCTACACTACATCTTCTATGTGTTATATTATGTGTTCATCAACCAGAGTCATTTCTCTTTTCATTACCATATATTTACGTCCCTGTCCCTTCTCCCCCACTGCCTCCCCACTTACCCTCTGGTAACTAGTAAATTATTGACTGTGTCTATAGTTTTCTTTCTTTGTTGCTTTTGATTCATGTTAACAATCAAAATAAATTTCTCAATCCCTTTCCCTTATTTTACCCACTCTCCCATGCATACTCCCACCTTAAAGTCATTCAAACATAAGGAAAAGTTAAAGAAAAACAGTACTGGTTTGGTGGTAATGTATTTCTTTAACTTTTCTTTATCTGAGAAGCTCTTTATCTGTCCTTCAATTTTGAATGCTAGCCTTGCTGGTTACATTATTCTTGATTGTGGTTTCTGGTTTTCATCACACTGTATATTTTCTGCCAGTCGCTTTTGGCCTGTAAAGTTTCTGGTGAGAAATCAACTGAGAAACGAATGGGTGTCCCTTTATAAGTTACTAGTTGCATTTCTCTTGCTCATTTTAGAATTTTCTCTTTTTCTTTAATTTTGCCACTTTAATTATGATGTGTCTTAGTGTATTCTTATTTGGGATCATCTTGTTTGGGATTCTCTGTGCATCTTGGACTTGTATGTCTATTTCCTTCACCAGGTTAGGAATATTTTCAGTCATTATTTCTTCAAATAATTTCTTGATACCTTGCTTTTCCTCCATCCCTTCTGGTACACCTATGATTTTGATAGTCTTCCGCTTAAAATTGTCCCAGAGGAATCTCAAACTACCCTCATTTTTCTGGATTCTCATATCTATCTGTTCTAAAAGGGTGTTTTCTGCTCACTTTTCCTGCAAATAACTGCTTTGCATGTCTATTTTATCTACTTGTTTTGATTTTTATTCCATTCTTCATTTCAGTTAATGTAGTCATTATCTCTCTCTGGTCCTTTACAATGATTTGTAAGTCTTTAATGCTTGTTATCTCTCTGTTGAAATTATCATTCAGTTCTATAAGCATTTTTATAATCATTGCTTTGAGCTCTGTTTCTGATGGGTCATCTGTCCCTATCTCTTTAATTGTCCAGTTCCTCATATTTGCAGCCTCTCTGGACCCTACCAGCTGCAGTTCGTGTTTACTGATGATACTGCATGGGCAGAGGTCTGTGGGGAGGGGTGTTTGCGGCTTTGTTTCCTTCCTTTGGCTCCAGGGGTCATGCAGGGCATGATTGTGCCTTTCTGTTCTTAGCTTATCCCATGTGCAAACTCTGCCATGAGCCTTGGGGTCAGTCCTGTGTGCTGGTCTTTCAAACCATCCTGGTTGTGGGACAAGAAACAGGCTCACGCAGCCCCCTCTTTCCTTCTCCTTCCCGGCATGAGTGATATTACTGTGGCTCCTCACCACCGAGTTGCTCCTCCTTCTCTGGGAACTGGAGTGAAGTCTGGTTGTTGCTGCATTTTGCAACCAGTTTGCACCTCCTGGGGCCAAAGTGAGGTGGGTACAGAAGATCACCCTAGTCGGTGGGCCCCTATCCTTTGTTGTGCGGACCAAGAGAGGTATGGAGTGCTCTGCTGCTGCTGCCTTCTTCCTCCTTCCTTGAGTGGTAGAGTTCCTAGTGGGATCCACATGAGGCCACATCCCTGTTCTTCCCTTTATTTCTCTTTTGTTTAACCCACTGCCTGCCTGTAAGTACCGAGTGGGTTTCTTAACTGTGATTGTGCGATGCGTAAAAGGGCCCTTGGTTGAGGTATAGGTGTTTTATTAGTTGTAATCTCCAAAGGACTTTTTTTTGGAGGTCTCTTTCCTGCTGCCCTTTTGTTGCATTTCTCTGGAGAAGATTCTTAAAATTGAATAATTCAAAGGTTATTGTTTTAACTTCTAAGTTCAATTTTTTATAGAAATAAATTAACATAAGAACACCAAGATACGCATATCTGTTTCTCACTGCCTACTGACATTATAAAACCTCTAAATTTTGGTGTGAATTATGCAAAGCATCAGATTGGAATGTGCAGATGCTTTATTCACTAAAAATAGTTACCTCCTTTGTCACGAGATGGCGCTGCATACAGTTCTAAATGGGCTATTCTTTCTTAGGAAACAAATTTACAGCATTTAACAGAAGCAGTGTAGCCCTTGAACATTCATACTTTGCTTCCAGGTTATTGGGGAGTAATATAGACTGGCTATACAGAAGAAATAAAATAACTTTAAAACTCAAAGTTTCTGTCAAAAGAAGTATAATAGAAGTGTTAAATTTTATTTCTTAGAAAAATGTTAATGTGGCATAGACAAGAGAAAAAAGAAATATAACTATAATATATCCTGACCAATAAGTATTTTATTTATTTCTCCTCTGGATAGAATGGAAAGAGTCAGAACAAAAATGAAAGAGATAGATTGAAAAATAGGAGTATTTAAGTGGCAATTTTGTATACTGTGTAGCAACTTAAAAGAAAAAACAAGTGTGGAGCATTAAAACTTCCAAAAGGATAATCCCTTTCTTCCCTTTTCTTCCTCATGAGATCTAATTAGGAAATCAGACTTGGCAATAGAATCAGTTATAATTACATTTGAGACATGCAAATTAAGCAATAGTTAGAAACATTTATCTCTCTTTTTTTTTCACGTTTGCAGTAAATTTTTGCACAGTGAATATTGCTTTTCTGCTTAAAGATCCTTAGTTGATTTCCATTGTACTCAGAAGTAAGTTCAGACTCCTGGAGTTACTTAGTACCAGGCTACAAACTGTTTTCACAGATTTGCTGTGACATAACATACTTATGGCAGGTGGAAAAAAATCAATTATATCATTAAACATGCTGTTTGATTTAGCTGAACTTTTTCTTTCCCATTAAGGCTTTCTCAATAAAGAAAGTAGTGCATTAATTAAACAACCATAATCACAATAGCACTATCCTAGAGTGACTATGTCTACATCTATCACTTTGATTTTTCTACCCTCTGCCTTGCTTCATAAACTCAATCTGTGGCCTTTCAGTAACTAAAATGAATGCGCCTAGTTATTCACCATTCAGGTACCTGCACATACTACTTCTATTTCTGAAATGCCTATTAATAATCTTCTAGGTGATTTCAACCTTCATATCATACTTCTGATTCACAGAGGTATTCCCAGGACACCTAATTTATAGTAGGTTATCTTATTTCATAGCACCTGATTCTTTTTACTTATGTCTGTTATCATAAATTGTAGCTATATACATAAATGATGAACAAGCTTCATTTTCATATAGATTCAAGAAAGACATATGATGGGCCCTTCTGGTAACCCAACTTGCACATTAGCCTAAAACAGATTTGAGGAAGTTCTCTTTTAAGGGAACTATTAAACTTTATTTAATTCAGAGCTTCCAAAAATTTTTAATATTAACACTTCGGGAAACTCCATGAAAACTCCTTTACAAAACACTACTTAAATCCATCCAAGCTCTGCATTTTATAAAAGAGAAATTAGCCTCAGGTTAGTGATTGCCCCTGCAATAAATTCAGTTAGAAGTAGTTCGGACCTCTCTTTGATGAAGACAATTATATTGACAGTGGATTTATTTTCACAGAGCAATTAATCACACTCTTACCATATTTTTATTACCCTGTTTTACTATATTCAGGCTGTTTTTTTTTTATCAGTATTTATTCCAGTAGTTCCCTTTAAATCAGTACAGATGAAATGTTATTAGAGGATTCAAAATATTTATTTGGATACATGCTTCTTTTCTTTCCATTCCTACTTGCTGTTTTTCATTATTTAATTGCATATGGTAAGTATTATATCATGAATCAAATAGAATAACAAAGATGTATTTCAATATCTATCTGCCCTTTCTAATGAGATTTTAAAGAGGAGGGAATTCATGTTATTCATTCAAAATTACTCAGGGCCCCACAAGAAATAAATACTAGAGAATATAAATAGGAAGACTATTTCCCTGGAGGTATTCAAGATTTAGAGGGGAGATTGACATAAATACAATTATAATGTGTCAGGTTGTGATGTGTTTTGTGACAGAGAAAGGTTAGTTGTGAGGGCAGATTCTGGGATTGGTTTCTAAAGGTGTCAATATGTGAGTTAGATGAAACAAAAAATTAGGATTTAACCATTTGGAGTAGACAGGCAGAGGTAACATCATAACTCAAACATGCAGTGTCTCCAACCTAGAATGCTTTGTCCTGGCTAATTTTAATCTAGCTCTCATTAATTCTTATCTCCTCTAGACTAACCTGCATTATTAGGTTAGTGGTTGATTATTTTTGTTGACAAAAGTAAGGTCCAAAACTGTAGAGAAATTTAATGAGTTTTTGTAACAAATTGACAACAATTACAGAGACCAAAATCTCAATGAATTAAGAAAATGTTCCAGATAATGGCAGTTTTGCAGCTTATTTTATATATTAGAATCAAAGGAGGAAGCATAAAGAGAGTTGCATGAAATCCACTGGTGATAGATTAAGAAGATAGGAAAAAGCAAAGCAGGAAAATCTCTGGGATTGGATAAAAAGTGAAATGGAGAGACACATTTCTTTTACATTGGCAGATACAGGTTAGTTAATACAGTAGACTTTCCGTTAACTAGAACTCAAGAAGCCCACTCTCAAGCAACCAGCAGAAAAATCAAAGAAATAATACTTTAAATAAAAATTAAAATAAAATCAATTTGTAGTGGAAATGTAAGTTGAAACTTGGCATGCCACGCCATGAGTAAGCCCACCCTTCGTGCACCACACATTTGACTCCTACTCCTGCCGATTTACTGTGTGTGAACATACCAGTCAGTTGGGTTCTATTATTGTTCAAATTTTGTGTTCTCACTCAACCTGAGTGTATCGAAACAGGTCCCAAGTAAATGTAAACACATAGAGCTTATCCCCAAGCAGAAGGTGGAATTATACGTGAGACTTGAGAAAGGTAAGAATTATGCAGTTCTATGAAAGAATTTAAGTCAGTTCATCAATGATCTATAACATTAAGGCTCAGTCTCAGAAGATAAAGGAGTTTTATATCAAGTAAGAAAGTGATAAGAATGTGGAGAAGCATCATACTCTTCACCAAAAATGGAAGTACTTGACCAGGCTGTGAATGAGTGGTTTTTCCTGAAAAGATCTAACAATGGCTGTTTTTATGGACCCACATTGCAAGAAAAAGTGAGAGAATTTCATAAGAAACTGAACATTAAAGGTCAGTGTTCATTTTCAAGTGATTATCTGATTTGTAACAAATTCTGTCATCTGGACTTGTCAGGTGAACAGAAATCAGCTGATTTTGATGTTGCAGTTTCATTTTGTGACATGTTTAGTGAAATGATTGCAGAAAATGGCTTGGCCACAGAGCAGATTTATAATGCAGATGAGACTGGATTAACGTGGAAGTGTTTGCCTCATTCTATATTGGCTAATGGTTATGAGAAAGTGGCTCATGTATTCAAGCTAAGAGTATATGACTGTGCTCATTTGTGCAAATGCACCAGGAAATCATAAGATAAAGTCATGTATGTTTGGCAAATTTGCTAAACCAAGGCACTTTAAAGGCATAACCAACTTGCCTTAGATTATCATGAAGAGTAACAGTTGGATGAATGCTGAAATTTTTACCAAGTGGTTTTATTATTTGTTTGTCCCTACTGTTAAAGAAAATTTATGAAAGAAAGGAGCACCAGAGAATAGTAAAGTTCTGTTGCTCCTGAATAACTATCATGCACATCCTTCAGTGGAAGAGCTTGCGAATGGCAACATTTTTCTGTTAGCTTCCGGCTAACATCACAGATCTGATCCAACCTATGAATCAGGGAATAACACAGGATTTAAAACTGTTATACAAGCATGACTTCATGTGAAAAATAACTAATTATAATGAGACAATTCTGGGCTTTCAGAAAAAGTATAATTTTATACACTGTCAGTGTTGCTTGGAATTTTGTGAGAAGTGAAATGTTATGAAAAGATTAGAGAAAGTTGTGGCCAGCTGTGATGTCTATGGAAACTTCCTCCTCCTCTGTCGGCTTTGAGGGGTTTCCAGTCAGTAATGTAGCTGCCAGTAGCAGAGTTTATGATGAAATCTGTGAGTTAGTTGACTGCTTATGACAAAATAAATTTGTCTTAAGATGCACTTGACAACTAACTCACTGTGGATGAAGTTATTCTAATAATTCATACATAGAAACTTCCTAAGAATGTACATTTTTTCCTATAGGAAAACTTAGCTTTTCTTTATTTTTTGGAACACTCTGTGTATTGCTTAGTTGTGTTTTCAGTTTGCAAACCCTGAAACCCTTGAGTCAATCTTTATCATTTATTTCTAGCCAAAGGTTCCAGAATCTTCTTGAGAATGGTTGATATGTTTATGCTACTTCTGTGCTACAACAGCAGAGTTCTGTAGTTTCAGCAGAGAACATGTGGTCTACAGAGCTGAAAACATTTACCGTCTGGCCTATTAGAGAAAATTTGACAATCCTGGTCTAAGATGTGATTTTATATATTCCGTGACTGTCAACTAAGCTGGGGGGTTCTTGAAAGCCCAGACCAATTCTTACTGGGCAACTCAGAAACAGTGGGAAGTGGAATATCTAGCTAGTATGCACCTATCTAACTGTCTTATTGGAAAGGACTACTTGAGTTAAGAATAAATGCATCTGTATAAATAATCATGCTTGCCCTCCCCCCACAAACCTTAAGAAATATGGAAGGAAAAAAAAAACACTGAAAACGAGGCACAAGGTGATTTTTTTTATCAGGACAATTTTGGGTTGATTATCAGAAAATCTGTATCAACAGGACAAATTTTAATCTTTGTATCCTGCAAAGGGATTTCTGTTCTCATTCCAGCAATCTAGGGATAAGCAGGGATGTGAGGGAAGGCCCAATGTGACTTTTCTGCCCCAACAAAATTTTCTTACTTATTGATTTCCCAAGTCTTTCTGAGGATGTCCCTGTGTCAGGTGCTGGGATATTTAGCCAAGGAGCAGCTAAGTGCCCATGCTGGGGTTATTTGTATTCCCCACTCACTCATCCCGGCAGGCAAATTCAGTATTGACTTTAGATACTATGTGAGAAAGGAGGCTTTGGGGAAGCAAATGTAGCCAGTTCTCTGTACTCTTTCTACTTTCTTTGAATGCTCGTGGTTGACTTTCTCTACACATGTAAATCCGGGAGAGTATTGGAATACAAATTGGTTTTTTAAATAAGTTCACAGATCAGATACATTTTTTCAATAGATATTGGAAAGGACTCAGGAAAACACTCTAGTTTCCTTAATAACCAAGCCTGAGGTGGCAAATATGTATGAAGTTTATTACCACCCTGACCCTTTCTCACCTTTCTATTCTCAGACATCACTAATCACTTTGTTCTTTCAGACAGATCCTCAGAATCCTTTCCAAAATGTGCAAAGTTGCCACCAATCAGTCAGAATTGGCGTGTGAAACAAAACCTTATTTTCCAAAACTGGTTTTACATATTTCTAAATGTGAGAATCTTATTCTACCTTTTATTTCTCCCTCAGCTCCTCATGAAATTATTGATCCAGGCCTTAAAGGCAGGAGCCGGGGAGGCTTGGCAACCAAGGCATTCTCAGCAGAGTGCATAGCACAAACCAAGGAGTGAGGTACCCAGGTGGAGTGAAACAGGGTGTGCATTGCAAAGTCACATGGAATGAACTCAGAATAGGAGGGAGGAGGTGGTTTAAAGTGGACATTGGCATCCAAGTCAGCATATTTGAGTGTAATTAGGAAAGTCAGTGCTCCCCAAGGTTGCTAAGGCTATTTAGTCAGGGTTCTCTAGAGAAACAACCAGTAGGAGACAATATGTACACACACACACACACACACACACACACAGAGAGAGAGAGAGAGAGAGAGAGAGAATATGAATGGAGGGGAGAGAGAGAGAGAGAATGAATGGAGGAGAGAGAAACAGAGAGAGAAAGAAAGAATATTTATTTAAAGAATTGGCTCATTCAATTGCAAAAGCTGACAAACTCAAAATCTACAGAGCAGGCCAGCAGCCTGGAAGCTCCACCAGGAGAGGATGTTACAGTCTGGGATCTAAAGTCAATCTGGAAGCAGAATTCCTCCCTCTTCAGAGAACCTCAGTCTTTTCTCTCAAGTCCATCGACTGATTGAATGAGACCCATACACATTATGCAGAGTAATCTGCTTTTTTCGAAGTCTACAGATTTTAGTAGTAATCATATCTAAAAAGCACTATCTGCAACACTCATTTTTGACCAAATAATGGGGCACAGTAGCCTAGGCAAGTTGACACATTAAAATTAACCTTCATAGCCAGCATAGGTAATTTTTAGTGGCAGATAAATCTTTGTTTTAAAGTTTATATACTGTGGGGGCTAGAAAAATTAATACTGTTTCTCCAATCTTCTAAATTCATCCAGCTGAGCTAGTAATCAAATTAAGAACAGATTAACAGGAGAAAATAAAAATTTTAATTTTAATACATGTGCAAAGGGAATTCACATAAGCATGAAAAATCCAAAGACAGTGAAGAAACATTGGATATACAAGACATTATGGACCAAAGATAAGAGAGGGAACAAGGGTATTACATTTCAGAAGTGAGAATGGGTGATTCACGGGTACTTGAGGAAGGGTGGAACACACATGGCAGGCCGATTCTCACTGGACTACTGAGAGACAGTGGGACATGTGGTATCTCACTAACAGGTGCCTACCTGATATACTCCCATTTACGATACTTAATTCAAATTAGGCTAAGGCAGCATTCTAAGGTTTCCTTCCTGAAGCAATTTTCTCTGTCTGAATCTCTTGGGCAGGAAAGCGGGGAAGGTCAAAGTTTCCTTCTGAGTCTTTTTTCTTAATAAACAGTTTAAAATCAATATCCCAGAAAGCAACTTAAGGGAAGCAAAATTTTGGTTCCCTTTAGTGTTGTAATTTTATTTGCATAAAACTTGTAATTTCACAGAAATGATTGGTTAAATAAAATGGTGAATTAAAAAGTGTGTCTTCATAATTACAAAAATGAATAAGAAATGAAAACATACATCTGCATTTAAACATGTACACACATCTTTATAGCAGGTTTATTCATAATAGCTGAAAAGTGAAAATACCCAAATGTTCAACAACTGATCAATGAATAAACAAAATGTGTACACAATGAAACATATTTGCCATAAAAAGAAATGTAGTACTGATATATGCTACAATAGAAACAAACCTTGAAAACATGCTAAGCGAAAGAGGCCAGATACAAAAGGCCACATATTGTATGAATTTATTTGTATGAAATGTCCAGAATTCACCAGTCTATGAAGAAAGTAGATTAGTGGCCACCTAGGGCTGTGGGGAAATAAGAAGATTGAAGCAAGGGGTTAAGGAAACAGTTTCTTTTTGAGTGTTAAACACGTTCTAAACATTGTGGTAATGGGTACTAAAAGCCATTGACTTGTATACTTTTAATTGTGAATTGTATGGTCTGTGAATTACATCTCAATAAGGTGGTTTTTAAAAAATAAAGTTTATAGGAGCTTTATTCATAGTTGCCAAAACTGTGAAGCAACCAAAATGTCTAGGGTGAATGGCTAAAGCAACCGTTGTACATCCATGTCGTGGACTATTCAGCACAAAAAGAAATGAGCTACTAAGCCATGAGAAGACTTGGAGGAACCTTAAATGCATCTAACTAAGTGGAAAAAAGCACATCTGAAATGGCTACTTTCTCTGTGATTTCAACTAGATGACATTCTAGAAAGACAAAACTCTGGAGACAGTAAAAATATCAGTGATTGCCCAGGATTAGAGAGTAGGATAAAATGAATAGGCATAAAACAGATAATTTTTAGGGCAATGAACCCACTTTGTCTGATATTATAATGGGGAGACATGTCATTATACATTTGTCTAAACCCAGAGAATGTACAACCCCAAAAGTGAGCTCTAATGTAAACAATTAACTCTGAGTGATAATAATTTGTCCATTTAGCTTCATGAATTCTAAAAACGTCCCAGTCTGGTGCTGGGTGATAGTGGGAAAGGGTGTGTGTGTGTGTGTGTGTGTGTGTGTGTGTTGAGCATGTCCAGGGGCATATGGGAACTATGTACATCCTGCTAAATTTTTCTGTAAAGCTAAAATGTTCTAAAAAATAAAGTCAAAAGGAAGAAGAGAAAGATGAGGAGGAGGAAGAAAGAGAAGACAACCTTATAAGGCCCACTTAAGTTGGCACTAATTCTGAAGTTTTTCCTGGCCCCTCTATTTTCTCTGTCCTGGGAAAAGATTTGCTCCCTTTTCTGTGTATTCATTGCATTTTTATTCCTGTTCTTTTATAATTTCTATAACTTTATTATAGTTGTATGGAGTGCTCTTAAAAAAAGTTTACATTTGCAGAGCCCACAATAACAATTAGGTCACTGGTCAAGACTAAATATGCCCTAAATTAAAGTTGTGACACTCCTATGTCCCACCCTGACACCAGGGGATTAAGGGAGTCTACAGTTTAGCACAGTGTAACCCATGTCAATCTTTGGGGACTATTATGGACTCAATGTTTGTGTTCTCCCCCAAATGAATATGTTGAAACCCAAAACCTACTGTGATATTACTAGGGAATGGGGCCTTTGGGAAATGATTAGATCACGAGGGTGGAGACTTCATGAATGAGATTAGTGCCCTTAGAAAAGAGACCCCAGAAAGCTGTCCATGAACCAAAAAGTGGGCCTCACCAAACCTTTAAATCTGCTGGTGCCTTGATCTTGGACTTCCCAGTCTCTAGAACTGTGTGAAATAATTGATTGGAGTTTAATCTCCTGGTCTATGGTGTTTTTATTCTGGCAGCCTTAATTGAGGAAGACAGAAATTCGCACAGCTGTAGGAAATTGATGTAGATGTCAGGTGCTGTCTGTATTAGAGAGAGAGAATAAAAAGGAGTGAACATATAAAAAAATGAAAGATTTAAATAAAAAGAGAAGACACTGTTTTTGAAAATACTGGATTGGTTTTTTCAAAAGATGTGTGTGTGTGTGTGTGTGTGTGTGTGTGTGTGTGTCATGTCCTGAAAGTCTTTGTTCAGTTTAAGCTTCACTAATTTCAGAGAAATAAGTGCTACTTAGACTTATCCCCGAGATCATTTAAAGGTTTAATTATTTACAATCATTTTATATTAACAGTTTTGTGAATGTTGAATAATGAATTATTCATTTTAATAATTTGAGTCATCCTTTCTGACTGAAGAGAGTAAAGCTTAACTGAAACAAAAAACTAAACATTGCTATTCAACATTCAGACCACAAAGTATAAAAGAATTTAAGTTCTATATTTGGGTTCATGTAAAGGAAAATATTCTATAGGAAAGATGGATTTAAGGACATATATGATCCTGAGTATAAATGTCTGGGTACAAGCAAACATTCCAGGCAGTATTTCAGACTTTTAAGGTAGTGGACAGGGTAAGCTCCAAGTCAAGTTCTCCCAGGTAATATCTGGGTTACAGGAGGAATATGCAGATTATTTCATTAAGGTAAATATATGATATGAGGAAAGATCGATTGGAAAATAGGATGGCAGAGTAGGAAAGCGGGACCTAGAGGCTGAAGAGGGGTGGAGGGTCTGCTGGCTGGGGGGCGGGGGAGGGGCTGTGTCACAACCCTTTGTGACTCATCAATGGTCTGTGATGCGGGCCTGGCAATAAAGTCAGGAGTCTGCACTCTCAGAGCTCAGTGGCCTCAGGCAGCTTAGCCATTTAGATAATGGAATTCACACTGTGCAGTGTTTTCTCATTTCTGAACTGCCTTATTGACATGTGTTTGAGCTCAGTATTATTAAATGTTAGCCTCACTTCCCTGTGTGGGTTGTGGTTGCTCCATCAGATCCTGTGCTACCTGGTGGAGATTCCATCTTCACCATCTATCTGGGAAACTGAAAACAACCCAAAGGTAAGGAGCCTGGGAAAGTTCCATTAGAGTTTCTTTAGTGTTTCCATTTCTTGTTCCACCTTTTAAAATGAGTGTGGTTGGCTAGAATAGCCATGTGTGGTGGGGTGTCTGAGGAGAGGATAGAACATCCTTCTAGGAGAAAAGGCCTAGCAGGGCTAGGGTTCAGGTGGAACTGTTTCCTTGACAGCTCACAGACAATCTTGGTTGGTGGAGGATTACTGAATCAAACCCCAAAATGTTATTTCCTGACCCTGGATTGCATTATTTGGAGATTTGAGTGTCTCTGCAGGAGTCCCTAGCACTTCATCATGAGTTCTATTCCCACATTAGGCTTCATTCTACTGAGTCTTCTTTTGTGTTGGGCTAATTAGAAGAGCAGTGCTGACCTCCGAAAGCTTCTGAACACGGGCTGGGCCTGAGCTCTGTCCCAGTACATGGGGTCCTTTCTGAGGGAGCAGAGGTGACTGTTGGCCTCAGATTCTATGCCCTTCTTTGAGCAGAGGACATTTGACTGTGAATACCAAGTATGAACCTCACAAACAAATACTTCTTTGAGTTCTTCAAAGAAGAAAAAAATTGAAAACTTTTAAACCTGTAAAATTGATAAAAAGAAGGAAAACCAAGTTCTAATAATTAAAATGTAGTCCTATTGTTCTTGGGTCATGAATGTCTGAGTTTCCTATGGAAAGAAGTGAGATAATTATCTTCTTTTTCTCAACACCCGGGGCAAAGCCAAAAAAGAAAAAGAGGTGGGACACTGAAAGGTACACTTCTGCCTATCCCACTTGAGTTCTTGAAGGGTGAGAGTTTTCTGTCATTTCCATGAGGTTCCAGGTCCATGACCTCTGAGGATATTATTGCTAGATACAGCCCCTCTCAGAAAATAGAGCCGTCAGAAAAGAAACTCATGGGAAGGCAGTCAGTCCCTAAGAAAATCTAAAGTCCCCTGCTCTGCCATCCCTGGGCATGAGTAGTGATGGACTTAGCAATGGATGGTGCCCAATAGATATCAAGAGTCAGGCCTTCTGTCTCCTGACTGTGTGAGTACTTTGACTTCCTGGATGATCAGATTCTTTGATGAAAGCACTGACTTCCCTGCTTCAGAGAGTGCTTTTGAGCCTCAGATGAGATTGTGTATGTGAAAGTACTTTACAAATGTAACAAAAGGTAAATGGGAATCTTGTGAATATTATGGACAATTTGACCTCATCTACTGATTCTTGGGGCTTTCACAGTCTAATATCACAATAGTTTCCCATGCAGAGACTTCTGTATAATACCTATACTTCTACCTTCATCCCATATAACTAACTCTCCTGATTTCCCAGGTTGGAGATATTCCTAGAGGGAAGAAGAGGAGAACATAAGGCTGATTTTTATCTCAAAATGGTGACTACTTTTTTTTTTTTTATTTGCTTTTTGGTATGTGGGTAGCTCCCTGACTGGGAATCGAACCCAGGCCACAGTGCTGACAGCGCCAGCGTCAAAGCCTTAAGCCACTACACCATCAGGGAACTCCACAAAATGGTGACTACTTTTTATCCCCTCCTTCCTAATCCCTCTTTAGCATGCTACGGTATGCAGTTCCGGGGCTTCCAAGCAGCCTTCCATAGTCATGGGGTAGAGTATCCGTAGGAACGTAGGAACGGAGGTGTGAATGAAGGCCTGATGTGAGTGTTCTTGACTGTATTGTGAAGTCATAGATGAGAGGCAATGTGAAAGGGTAGCAGCCTCAGGTGGCCCCGCCCCACGGAGCCATCAGGTCCTTCTTCCTTTCTTCTGGTCCTGGCTGTAGCTTTGTGTCTTCGGTCTCTTTTAGCCCCCTGGGCCAACATCGTGGTACCATGCACTTTCAACAGCTGTTATGTCCAGACCCCTCTTCTGAGGTAAGCAATAATGCAACTTCTGATGTCTATTGTCTACTGTTCTCCGAGTTTCTGGAAAATGCTACTCCGTGTTTCTCCTTTGGCTTCTACAAATTACGTTACTGAGTCATCGTTCTTTCTGTGCCCTGTCTTCGAACTAGTGAAGAAGAAACAGTGACTTAATCATTCTTTAGAAGTTAGTGATGAGAGGATCCCAAGGTAGGTGAACGCTCAGTGGATGTGTTTTGGGGCAGATGTTGCTACCGTGGACCCTGGGCTGGTGGGGGTAGTGTCTAGGAACAGCATAGATGCTGCTTAAAAGTGTGTCATGGGTTATATTAATATGTTGGGAAACCATACATTAAACTGACACTGAAGTTATTCTGCTGGAATATCACCTTGGGAAAACGGTTCCAATCCCTGGATATTTCTTCAGACTGTTGGATTGATGTGTGTGTGTGTGTGTGTGTGTGTGTGTACGCGCACGCATGTGTGTGTTGTTGTTTTGTTTTGTTTTGTTTTGTTTTGTTTTTTGTTTTTCTTTTGCAGAGTGAAAGCATCACTCAGCTGTTAATGATGGGAATGTTGACCAGGCACCCACCTACCCTCCACAGTAAAATAAAACTGAAAGTAAAGAAAAGATAACTTAGAGTGAGTAGGAAATAGGAAGAATGGAGGAAGGGAAAAAAATGACCTTGATAGTGGAACAAAGATTTATGAGTCACCATCCTCAATCTATGAACCTGTCTTGTTCCCAGCTTCCTTAGTAGTGTTCAAGCTCCACCTTAAATCTCACAAACATACACAGATACTTTATATCAGTTTTCTACAAGGTATTATACAGTGTTTCCTGAAACTACTGTTATTTCAATAACTAGTACATAGTGTTTGTTGAATAAATGAAATAGAAAGACTTTACAGGTTCATAGGCTTCTGTTCTGCATACAGGAAAATACTACATTAATATTCTGTCAATTATTATAATAACAATAGTGATGATGATGAGGAAGACCCCATGTTTGTAAATGATTCTTTGGTATACATATTATATATTTATCTAACATTTTGTGAATTACTTAATTTAAAGATATTATCTCAAGGAGCTAACATTGTACAAGTTTAAATAAGTTATTCTTCTATGTAAATTGCTTTCAGTGAGCTTAAATTGAACATCTCACAACTTCTAAGGTACGTTATTTCATTGGGAAAGCCTAGACATATACTCAAGGGGGGAAATGTCTTATCTAAATTCAGAACTTTAAAAAAATATGGTGTTTGTTCTTTTGAGCAGTTTTATGTTCACAGCAAAATCAAGTGAAAAGTATCAAAATTTCCATGTGCTCTCCATCCCCACACATGCGTAGCCTCCTCCATTATCAACAACCTCACAAAAGTGATACATTTGTTACAATTGATGACATATTACCCAAAGTTCATAGTTTCCATTAGGGTTCACTCTTGGTGTTGTACCTTCTATGGATTTAGATAAATGCATAATGTTATATCCACAATTACAGTTTAATACACAGTAGTTTCACTACCCTAAAATCTTGTGTTCCACCTACTCACCTTTCTCCCACCCCCAACTCATGACAACCACCCATTTTTACTGCCTTAATTGTTTTGTCTTTTATAGCATGTAAGGTATTTGAAATCATACAGTGTGTAGCCTTTTTCACATTGGCTCCTTTCACTTAGTAATCTACATTTAAGTTTCTTTTATGCATTTTTATGGCTTGGTAACTCATTTCTCTTTGGTGTTAAATCATATTCCATTGTCTGGATGGACCAGAGTTTGTTTATTCATTCACCTACTGAAGGACATCTTGGTTGCTTCCAAGTTTGTGTCAATCATGAATAAAGCTGCTATAAATAGCAGTGTGAAGGTTTTGCTGTGGACGTGTGTTTTCATCTCTGCTGAGTAAACACCAAGTGCTATGATTGCTGGATCACATGGTATGAATATGTTGAGTTTTGTAAAAAATTGCCAAACGGCTTTCCAAACTGTTTTCCCACCATCAGTGAATGTATTTTTATTGCTCAAAATTCTGGTCAGTATTCAGTGTTGTCAGTGTTATGGATTTTAGCCATTGTAATAGATTTGTAGTCGCATCTCATCGTTTTAAATCGCATTTACCTGATAACATATGATGTGACGCATCTTTTCATATGTTTATTTGAAATCATATATTTTCTTTGATTAGGTGTCTGTTAAAGTCTTTGGCCCACTTTAAATCAAATTATTTATATTCTGTTATTTTTGAGTTTTAAGAGCTCTTTGTATGTAGTGTATAATAATCTTTTGTCAGATGTCTTGCAAATATTTTCTCCCAATGTGTTGTCTATTCATTCTCTTACTGGTGTCTTTTGCACAGAAATAGAATATTTTGTTTTTAATAATTACTCCCCCACAAAAGCATACCTTCTTCCATCTTTTCTTGTCTACAGCTTGAATTTACTTTGTATTTGTTATTGCTTGCTCAAATACTTTGGGAAAACAAATATATATTTTTAATTCTTGGGATGTGGAGAGAAAGGAGATAGATTAGATAGATGATAGAGATATAGATAGATACATAGATAGATAATAATGAGATTGATTTAGGAAAAAAATCAAGAAATGCAAAATATTAATAGTAATTTTGTATTCAATTTTGGGTGATTTAAAATTTTATTTCCAGTTTTTTTGTATTTTTCTAAATTTCTACAAGAAATATAATCTTACAGAGAAAATTACTAAAATTAAAACATTCTGGGGGAAATTTTAAAGACATTTGAACTTTAAAACACCTTTCATCTAGTGAGGAAGTTATTACGCATATCAGTTCTAAACAACAAAAATATAATACAAGTAAACATAAATAATTGTAAGTTTTCCACCAGCCACATATAAAAAGTAATAAGAAACAAGTGAAATCAATTTTAAGAATATGACTTAGTTAATGAAATATAATAAAATATTATCATTTTAATATGTAACATGTAGTAAATATAAAATTTACTAATAAGATATTTTACATCCCTTGTTTTTTTTTTTTTGTAACAACTTTTTGAAATTCAGTGTATTTTTACACTTATAGTACATTTCAATTTGGACCACACATTTATATTAGAAATATGTGACCTATATTTTTATTTCATAAAATTTACATTTGAAAAAGCGAATTCACCTACCCAAGTTGTTTCAAATAGGTTTTTTTAATTTCAAAAAAGTAAATCAAAACCAAAAGGAATTCTTTAATATTCACATTTACATTTACAACATGCTCATTCATTTCTTTAGAAATAATTTGACATCGAAGAAAAATATATTACTATCAATTTAGACCTTAGTTCTCATTTATTTTTATTTTTCAATTACATTTGACATACAATATTATATTGGTTTCAGGTATAGAGCATAGTGATGAGACATTTATATAACTTATAAAATCCTTATTCTGATACAGCTGGTGCTCATCTGATACCATGTATACTTATTACAAAGTTATTGACTATATATGCCCTATGCTGCACTTTATATCCCTGTGACTATTTTGTGACTAAAAATTTGTACTTCATGATCTCTTTCCCTTTCTCACCAGCCCCTTTCACCCTCCCACATTGCTCCAACAAATCCAGTATCCATCTGACACCACCCATAATTAATACAACATTATTGACTATATTCCCATGTTATACCTTATATCCCCATTAACTATTACTTTGTAACCACCAAACTGAACTTCCTAATCTCTTCCCCATATTTCACAACCCGACCCCCAACCTTCCTCCCATCTAGCAACAAACCAAATGTTGAATCTGATCCTATTCCACTTGTTTTTTCTGCTTTGCCTTTCACCTATAAGCAAAGTCAGCTTGCACCTGTCTTCCTGTTTGACACACTACTCAGTGCAATAACCTTCACGTCTTTTGATTGAAGCTTTTAATCCATTTAAATTAAATGTAATTGTCGATATGTACCTATTGCCATTTTATTGTTCATAATTTTGCTTTACCCCCTCCCCCCACTTAAATCAGTCACTCTAACATTCCTTATAATACTAGTTTGGTGAGATTAACTCTTTTAACTCTTTGCTTGTCTTTCAACTTCAAATGATAGCCTTGCTGGGTGGAATAATCTTGGTGGTAGGTTCTTGCTTTTCATCACCTTGAATATTTTCTGCCACTCCCTTCTGGCCTGCAAAGTTTCTGTTGAGAAATCAGGTGACAGTCTTACGGGAGCTTCCTTATAAGTAACTAGTTGCTTTTCACTTGTTGCTTTTAGGATTCTCTCTTTGTCTTTAACTTTTGCTATTTTAATTATAATATGTCTTGGTATGGGTCTATTTAGGTTTATCTTGTTTGGGACTCTCTGTGCTTCCTGGGTTTGTATGTCTGTTTCCTTCACCAGGTTAGGGAAATTTTCAGTCATTATGTCTTCAAATAGGTTCTCAATTCCTTGCTTTCTCTTCTCTCCTTCTGGTACTCCTATGATGCAAATGCTGTTGCACTTGATGTTGTCCTCAAGGCCCCTTAAACTATCCTCATTTTTTAAAATTCTTTTTTCTTTTTGTTGTTCTGACTGGATATTTTCTGCTACCCTTTCTTCTATTTTACTCATTTGATCCTCTGCTCCATCTAGTCTACTGACGATTCATTCTATTGTATTCTGCATTTCAGTTATAATTTTTTTTTTATTTCCGACAGGTCCTTTCTTATGATTTCTGTGACTTTCTTTACGTTTACTATCTCTCTGTTGAAGTTTTCACTAAGTTTTTTGAGCATCCTTAAAATCATCATTTTGAGCTCTGATAGATTGGTTGCCTCCATTTGTTTAGTTCTTTTGGAATTTTCTGCTGTTCTTTTATTTAAGACATATTTTTTGGTTTTCTCATTTTAGATACCTGTCTATATTTGTCTCTATGTATTAGGTAAATCTGCTACATCTCCCAGTATTGCTGGATAGCCTTATATACTAGGTGACCTATGGGGCCCTGGCCCTGTCTCCCTGGTCACCTGTGCTATGTGCTTCTGTAGATTCCAGTTTAATGCCACTATTGTGCCTAGAGCTACTCAGAAAAGTCTCAGAGCATACCAATGCCAGCTGCTGCCAGCCTGGGGCCTGTGGACTTAAATAGTTCTCCAGGAATAATTACAATGCAGCTGAGGCTGACCTCTTCTTAGAGAAATTGCCTCTGGCATTGGCAGAGTTGGATCAGGTGAGGTCCCAGTGAGTCAGCAGGGTAGAGCAAGTAAAGCTAAATAGACCAATCAGGTTCAGATTTGGCCATGTGGAGGCAGGTGCAATACAGGAAAGATGGCATCCATCAGCTGATTTCATGGGAGGAGGGTGCACCCAGGAAAAACGACAACTTTCTTCCAGCCCTTGCTCCAAAGCCTCATTCTACCCACCGTATGCCTCCAATGTCCCCTGAGTCACCGTCTGGAGCCCAGGGTGAGTACCTGAGAGTGACTGAGTCTGCCTGGGCACCTTAAGAGGACTTCTGGGTTTCCTGGAACCTTCTGCCTCAATCAGATGATCAGAGTCCCCACTGTTTTTCACAGTTATGTTGGGGCCTCCTTTTTTTAGCATCAACGTTCTGTGCTAGGGAGCCTGGTATGGGACTGGTATGCTCCTCTAAGAGGAACCCCCATGGCTGAGATATGTCTCCTGATTCTCTACCACCACTGTGTCTGTGCCTCTCATACCACTCTTGCCATGGCCTCCTCTTTTTGTAGTTTTAGTTATAAACCTTCTGTTCAGCTAGACCTCAAATGATTCTCCATGTTGGTTGTTCAATAATTTAGTTGTAATTTTAATGTGTTCATGGAATGAAGCATTCACAGAGTTCACCTACTCTGCCATCTTTGGTCTCCAAATTACACCTTTTTAAATTAAAAAAATAGTTAACGCTAACTGTGTGTCAATTCAGTATATTTACTTCAAAAGATTATTGCATGAATTTAAAATAACTAAATTTATCAATGTCAGCAAAGCATACATTAAACTTTTCTTGTTATTTAGGCAGTGAATTTATATAAATGTTGTCAATTACAGTGAAACTTTTCTGCATATTTATGTTAAAAAATTTTTTTAATTTATTTCTACTGTGAGATATTTTAATTTCAACATAAATAAATGTGGTTCTCTAACTAGGTCATAAACCAACTTTTTCTTTACTTGGAACTTTAAGTTTAGCACATTTATTAGCAATGTGATATCAAAGAAAAATTAAATGACATTGCCAATTTTTTTTCTTTTGTTATTGAATGGTGAATATTTCTTGTCTCTCAAAAATGCTTGAAATGAATTGACAGAACAATAAATCTTAGGAAACTTGTTTATAGTTCAACAAAAGAGCATTAACAGAGACACTAAAACCATTAAATACTTTATATTCTGTACCTTTTCTTAATTCTGCACACTGGCAATGATTCATACACACCACACACACACACATACACACACACACACACACTCACCAGTATGTATATCCAAGAAATATAGACTCTATTTTAGAAAATTGAGCACATATTTTCAATGTGATCATGTTGTTAAATGAAGCAATATCAGAGACATCAGTTTGTTGTCTTAAAATTCTGGTAAATCTAGATTTTGACCTTATGTAGCTGGAATACTATTTGTTATGATAAAAACAAAAATTTTCACATCTAGATATATAATTCTTTGACAGATTTAAAAGATTCAAAATTCTATAGGTTTAATTTTTTAGGCTGTGAATTGACAATTGATTTTTAAATTACAACTACTTTGAAACAAAACCACCCTAAATGTTTATCAAGCAGCATGTCTTATATTGTATAACTCAACTAAAACTAAAGAAAGATGATTAAAATTATTCAAAAAAGAAAAACTTATTTTTAATATTCTTATTTGATACCTTAATTGAAGATTTTTTATTTTTGTAAACCACTTTTTTATTCTTATAATTTCCTTACAAAATTTAAACAATAATCTTCTTTACTATATTGCCATCCAAGAATACTTTATTTTGTAACAATTTAAATCATTCTATGTATTGTCAAAGTTATAAGCTCAAATTTTATAACTGGGCTAGAATCATTTAAAAATGTTTTACTATTAATTCTGATTTCAGCCACTAATTTAATTGACTACTTTTTGACTTTTGAGAGGAAATATCCAATTAGCTATGTTTTTGCTGAAAAAATTATCTTAATATTGCATAATTATCTTTATTTTTTTATACAATAAACAACTTTTTTCTTTTATTTTGATATAACAAATACAATTAACATTCATTGTAAACTTGTAACATACCTTCTTTCAGTCTCTCTTTGCTTTACTCTTCCTGTCATAGATTCATAGCTTCTAAACCTTCATTTACTTCTGCATCAATAATAAACCAATATTTAAAATTTAATGATAAGCTAATATATATTTGTAAACTATAAAAATAATTTAATTATATTCTAATAGTATAATGAATACATCAGTTTAATTATCAAATATAATTTACATAAGTATCACTTTAACTCAAGTTGACTGCGTACACTATCCGAATAAACACATTATAATGTTACATTGCTATCTAGAAAATATTATTCAGATTGAATCAATATATTGATGCCAATGAGATCAGTGATATATTTATGTGTAATATGTGAAATGATGTATTTTCACAACATGTGAACTACAATATTACCTTATTCTACACAAAGATTGAAGTGAGATGTAGTTGTACTAAAAGTTTTCTGTTTAAAATTTCAATTATATTAATTAAAATGATATAAAATTAAAAATTAAGTTTCTTGTATCACTTACTTTTCAACTTCAATAGCTACAGGTGACTGCACTAGTAGATAGCACAAGTTATAGACAACAGCATTTTTAGTAGAATGAAAGTTTTTTTAATATTTTAGGTTGAAATGTTTGAATATATTGCACCACACCTGTCCTTATGGCTTTTTGGTGATTTATATCATTAATGTTTGAGCTATGTATATAAATCATTGATAGTGTGCATATACATTGAAAATACGGTGGTTTTATATCTCTGTCAAAATATATTTACTATGTATACTCATCATTTCTTAAGAGTACAAGTATTTATTTGCTTTTTGTATAATTTTTTCATCTGTTAAATAGGGATAACAATAGAATTATCTATCTGATAGGGTTAAATGGTACAATGAATATACTCATAAACCCCTTAGAATAGTACTTGACAAATAAAAAATACCCAGTGAGTTTTATGTATGTTTAAATTACAATAGTCATTATTATTTTTATTTTAAATGTATTTTTTTATTAGTTTCAGGTATACAACCTAGTGATTAGACATTTATGTACTTTGTAAGTGATCAGCCTGGTAAGTCCAGTATTACTGAATGATTTTTTTTAGTACCCAATGGCAACACTCACAGTGTCTTTTGTTTTTAGTGCAGTAACCTCCAACATCTTTACTCTATTTCTCTTACTTCTCTTTTACTAAAGGATATAAAACAAACTTCTTTTAATTGTACTTTTGAATAAAATTATGCAATTGTGACTACTGCATTTATGATCAAAGAATGTGTTTTGAAAATAGTCAGCTTTTTATTTGGTTTTAAATATGTCTTCAGATTATTTGAGGTACTTGATAAGTGGTTTTCAGATACACAAGAAATTGTTGTATTCTGATACTCAAGCATAGTTAATAAATGCTATGTTCCCTATTCAGGAATAGTCACAGGTTAATTATATATATATATATATATATATATATATATATATATATATATATATGTTAGAAAAATTAAAAAGAAATGAAAATATCCAAAAGATAACAAATTGGTAAATAAATACTAATGTATAATGCTCAGACATTGGAGTAGTGAGGGCTTAATGTGTTTTAGATTTATATTTATTGACAGAGAAAGATTTGCACATATCACTTAAAGAAACAGATTAAAATAATATATACAGTATGATTTAATTTATAATATATATATAAATTATGTGTAGAAAAACCTGAAAGTCTATATACCAAAGTGTCAACCCTAGTTATTTTTTTGTCTTCTTTTCTTTGATCCAGTCATTTTTTAAATAGCATGTTGTTTAATCTCCATATATATGTTTTTTTTCTGCTTTTTTCGTGCAATTGATTTCCAATTTCAAGGCTTTGTAGTCTGAGAATATGCTTTGTGGGATTTCAATTTTTTTTAATTTGCTGAGGCTAGTTTTGTACCCCAGCATGTGACCTATCCTTGAGAATGTTCCATGTGCACTAGAATAGAATGTATAGTTTTGTGTTGTAGGAGGAAGTGTCCTGTAAATGTTAATGATGTACAATTGTAGTAATATATCACTTAGAGCTGATATATTCTTATTTTCTGTTTGTATGATCTGTCCACCACTGTCAAGGGACTGTTTAGGTCCCCTACTATAACTGTATTTTTGTCAGTTCACCTGTTATATCTTTAAATTTTGGTACTTCCTGGTTATATATTATTGAGTCTCATGTCTTATTGTTGTTGTACTATCCCTTTTATCATTATGAAATGTTCATTTGTGTCTCCTATTACCTCTTTTATTCTGAAATCTGTTTCATTAGATATAAATACGGCTACTCCTGCTTTTCTCTGGATGCCTATTGCTTGTATTGTTTTCCACTCTTTCACTTTGAGCCTGTGTTTCTCCTTGTGGCTGAAGTGTGTCTCTTGCAGATAGCATGTAAGTGGATTATGATTTTTTAATCCTGTCAGCTACTCTGTGCCTTTTTATTGATGAGTTCAGTATTTTCCATTTAGGATGATGATTGATATATGACAATTTTCTATGGCCATTTTGTTTTCTAGTTTTTGGTTGTTAGGAGTCTCAGTTTCTTGTTTGTTTTTGCAGCTTGATGGTGTTCTATAATTTTTCCTTCTGTTTAATTTTCTTCTTTTTTGGGAGGGTATTGTGTCTTGATTCCAGGTTTTTTGCTTGTTTATTTGTTTGTATGAGTAGTTTCCAAGGGTTTTATGAAAAGGAAACTTTCTTGTATGTACTAGCTTCTTTCTTTTCTTAAGCATACTTTTAATTTCTATTCTCTTTTGGAAATTTGAACCTTTACTTCTTTCCTTTTTATGTTTTTGTTGTCCCAACTTTTTGCCATTTATTTAGGATTTTTGATTCAGGTTCAGTTGCCTTCCTCAGTATTTCCTGGAGTGCTGGCCTTGTGTTGGCAAATTTCCTCAGCTTATGTATGTCTGTAAAGGTCTTTATTCCTCTTTCGTATCTAAAGGATAACTTTGGTGGATAGATTATTTTTAGCTGATAGTTCCTCTCTTTTAATATTTTAAATATATGATTCTACTCTCTCCAGGCTTAAAGAGTTTCTGCTGAGAAGTCTGATGATAGCCTAATGGGCTTTCCTTTGAAAGTTACACATTTTTTTTCCTTTGAAATTAGGTTGCCTTGAGCATTCTTTCTTTGTTTTTAATTTTTGATGTCCAGTATAATGTGTCTTGGAGAAGGTCTGGTGGGATTCAGGAAGCTAGGGGTCCTGTTTTCTTGAATTTGGGGTTTCAATTCTTCCCATAGGTTTGGAAGGTTCTCATCTACTAATGCTGTTCTTTCTAATGGAGTCAGATCGTTCTTATAGAAATCTTTTTTTGTTTTGCTTTGTTCTCAAATCTCTATCTTTCTTCTTTTGTTTAATTTCTATGTTTCTATTATCCATGTCACTATATGTAGTCAGCCCTGCTTCCTATGTCAGTTAGTTCATGCTTTATTTCTTTTACTACATTGATTATCTCTCAAATTTCTATTTGATTCTTTTTTATAGTTCAATTTCTTTGTTTAAGTGTTCCCTTTGTTCAGAGATTTCCTTTTTGAGATCATTTATCTGGGTCTGAGTACTCAGCATTCCCTGAGTTCTTTTAGTACTTTTAGGAGTGGAGTCTTGAATTGTGTTTTTCACTTAGATCATATATTTCCAAATTTGTAAGTTCTTTTTCTATAGATTTTCCATTTTCTCTTTGAGATGCTTTGTTTCTGAGAGAGTTCATTGTAGTTGATACATTTTTCTTCCTGGGCATAAGAGCTTTTTTCCCCTGGTTAATATGAAGAGGTCTTTTTTTCACTTGCCAGTTGCTGTCAATGCAGTTTCTTACAATATTTTCTTTTGGTTGTTAGATTTTCTCATTCTTGGAATTGCTCTGTAGGGTGGGCTTCTCCTCTTTGACTCACTTGCCTTGATTTAGATGAGCTTGTTCTTTGGAGAAATGATATTCTCTTACTCTGAGATCTGTGCCAAAAATATTTATTTTAGATGGTGAAAATAAAAGTGATATTTTTTATTTCTAATTTTATACAATGTTCTTATATTCGTTATCAAATAAAATGGTTGTTAAAGGGAGCAGTTACAAAAAACCTTAAGGAAATTTTATTTATCCCTCCTTATCTTTTATAATTTTTTGTAAAATTAGGTTTCCTCAAATGTTTTGAACTAATTTCAGAATAATAATTTAATTTGCAGAAGAGAAATTTCTTATGAGACTTTAAAAATTTTAAGTCAATGATCTATGGATGTTGGGCAGTTTAAATTTTAAACAGAGGTAATTTTTAAAACCTAAAAATTTGCTATTACTTGGTGACCTTCTTTCACCTTATGACTTTTGGTCAAATACATGGTTTTGTTTTTTTCTGATTGATACTCTCAAAGAAATTTACTCTTGCAGTAAGACAGTAGAATAAAAAAATACTCAGTCTTTAAAAATTCATAAAACCTTGAAAACTCTGAGAATTACATGAAAAATAGCATTTTAAAGATAATTATGTATTTAAATGTAAGGTATTATTAACTTTTCATACAGTTATGTTGACATAAGAAATATCCAAATCTGTAGAGAATCTTTATGAGTTTATTTGAGTCAAACTGATGTTAATTGCAATGGATTGAGAAAATGCTCTGGAGAATTACAGTTTACAGTTTATTGTATATGTTAGCCTCAAAGGAAGAGATATAAGAAGGGTCACATGAAATTTATTGGTGGTAGATTAAGGGGGTGACAAAAAAGTAAAGCAGGGAAATATCTGAGATTAGATAAAAAGTAAAATGCAGAGACACAATTTTTTTACGTTGGTGGGTACAGGATAGTTAATAAATGATATTTGATGTAGGAACAAAATAACAATAAGCGTTCTGTAGTCTCCTGGTCTGGTGCAGCAAATTGTGCCCAAAGGGGTCCACAAAAAAGGATTACTCTGGCATTCTAAGGTTATATTATCTTAAATGCAAAAAGACAATAGACAGGCTCACTTAAGATAAAGATTGACCTTTGTCAAGGAAGCTACAAGCCAAGGATGTAACTACCTGCTATGACCCAATTGTAGTCAGGAATTTTTATGTTCAAACCATCCTATGTGGCTAATTTTTATCTCTGAGTTTATAGGGCCTGACATGCTGACCACCCCTGAGATTGAGGTTTAGTATGTGCCTCCCTTTTTTGTCCACATTTGCAAGTGTTTAAAAACAATCTTTGAAAGTAATAATCAGTAAAACTGTTTAATGCTTTAAAACTGTGATGTCTTAAATGGTAACCACTACTAGACATGTCCACTTGAATTTAATTGATATTAAACAAAATTAAAAATGTAGTTTTTGTCTCACATTCACTATATTTCATGTACTCATAGCTACATTTTGATGTTTCTCTTTTTTTACATTATTAAAATTAGTTTTATGTGTACAAGAGAATATAATGCTTAAACATTTATAGCCCTTATATAGTGATAACCCCAACAAGTCTATTTCTCATTTGATACCTTATATAGCTATTACAATACCATTGACTATATTCCCTGGTCTGTACTCTACATCCCATGATTACATATATAAAGATATTTTGAATAGTGGACATTCAACACTAATTTATATTATTTTCAGGTGTACAACACAGGCCTCTGTGTAATTTTTGAAGTATTCCCTCCAATGGGTCCAGTGTCAACCTGACACCATGCATTGCATTTTCTGAAATTATTACCTATACTCCCTATATTGTACCTCACATCCCTGTAACCACTATGTGTCTACCAATTTGAATTTTCTAACTTCTTCATGCTTCCCACCCATTCCTCCATCCTCCCTCCCATCTGACTCCATCAGTTGAAGTCTGTTTCTATTTTGATTTTTAGTTTATACTGTTCTTTAGATTCCACATATAAGTTAAATCATATGGTATTTGTCTTTCTCAGTCTGACTTACTGTATTTGCCATGTATAAAGCACCCACCTTTTTAGCCAAAACTTTCAGGGAAAAATTTTTTCATTTTAATTTTTAATTCATATTTTTATTCATTTATATTTAGGTACACTTTTTGTATTATACAAGAATTTTAGCATTTTTTAACATACTATGGTACAAAAAATTTCATATGACAAATAATTACAAAACACAAGAACTGATATAAGGTACAAAAATGTTAAGTATAATAAAATTATATAAAAATATATAAAAAACCAATTATCATATTCCAGGGTATTATTTTCATACAAATATCATTGTTAACTTCTAGAGATACACTTTTAACTCAAAAGCATAAATAGAAGAATGAAAAACAGTTATATAATAGCTACAGAAGAATACTACATGTGTATAATACACTTCCTTATTTTTCCCTCACAAATTTGGGCAAAAAAGTACAAATTATACAGAGCAAAGTACAATTATTTCTCTAGCAGGATAACTTCTAGTTCCACCCATGTTATTGAGAAAGGTAAGATTTCATCCTCTTGAAAGTAATACTCCATTGTAGAAATGTAGCACAGTTTCCTTATCTAATTGTCTATCGATGGGCATTTCTATTCTTTCCATATTTTGGTTATTGTGACTAATGGTGCAATAAACATAGGGGCACATATATCTTTTAAAATTAGTGTTTTGGATATCTTCAGATAAATACTCAAGAATGGAATTCCTGGATCATAAGGTACTTCCATTTTTAATTTTTTGAGGAAACTCCATACTGTTTTCCACAATGGCTGGACCCATTTGTGATCCCACTAACAGTGCACAGGTTTCCCTTTTCTCCACAATCTCCCCAACAGTAGTTGTTGGTACATTTATTGATAATAGCAATTCTCACAGGAGTGAGGTGGTATTTTAGTGTAGTTTTGATATGCTTTCTCTAATGATTAGTGATGTTGAGCATTTCATGTATCTATTGGCCATCTGTATGCATTTTTTCAAAAAATGTCTATTTAGGTCTCTGCCTAATTTTTAATTGGGTTGTTATTTTGGTATTGAGTTGTATGAGTTTCTTAAAAGTTTTGGATATTAACCCTTTATCAGAATTTCTTTTCATTTTGTTGATAGTTTCTTTTGCTGTGAAAAACCCTATTAGTCTGATTTAATTTCATTTATTTATTTTTGTTTCATTTTGTTTTCCTTGCAAGAGGAGATATATCATTGAAAATATTACTAAGGGTAATGTCTGAGAGACTACTTCTTACATTTTCTTCCGGGAGTTTTAAGTTTTACATTTTAGTCTTAAATTCATTTTCAGTTTATTTTTGTATATGGTATAAGGAAGTGGTCCAATTTCTTTTTTTTTTTCTTTTTTGCATATATCTGTCCAGTTTTCCCAGCACCATTCATTGAGTAGACTATCTTTATTCCAATGTAGATTCTTTCTTTCTTTGTTATAGATTTATTGGCCATATAAACATGGATTTATGTCTGGGCTCTCCAAGAAATGTTACTTTAACCACTGCAGAATGTTACATTAAATAGCACTATCACTTAGAGATAAATAACTAAAACCAAAAACTTTATAATGCAATCTTCCATTTTGGTAGGATAATACAAGGGCTGTCCAGAAAAAATCTAGCCATAAACACCTCTATATTTCATATTGCATGGCTGGATACTTTTTGGACAGCCCTCATGTATTTTTCAAGATCCTTTTCCTAGGATATCTTGCTTGATCTTGAGAAAAAACTGTTGAGGTAGGGTGCATAAGAATTATTATCATTGCCATTGCAAAGATAAAGGATGTGAGAAAGAGCAACTCAGCTGATTCCCCAACTTCACACTGGCAGAAACACCAGGGATTAAATAGAAGAATTTTTTACTCAACTGCAGACACCTTTTCTGAGTGAGAAATACCAAAAGTCAAAACAAAATAAAATACCATAAATAGCCATTTTTGTCTTGTCATGGATTCTGAAAAAATATTATTCTAAAAGGAAGCTAAAAGAAATGAGTAAAATAAGAGATGAATATTTATATTTATCAAAATCATTTATCCTATTATTTTATATGACAATTTCTTAGCAATGTACTGTTGAACAACATGAAAATATAAGATGGTAAAAGATATATATTCATTTTAATCAAATTGAACAAAATATAGTTTAAAAATTGATCATTAGAAATAATGTAAAGAGATAAAAAATCCCTTAGTCATCCCATGTAAGGTTTACAGTGAGAGCCACAGTAGCTTCCTAGCCACATCTTTGTAGTCTAAAATATCATTTTTAGTCAGGCATCCAAACAGCATTGCCATTTTGTAGTTTTCTATTCAACTTTTGTTTAGACATGCAAGAAAATTAGGGCAAACAGAATGGAAGGATATAGTAGCAGCTCTACCTATGAGGATACTGTTCATAATGTGAATTAATAGGAGAAATACATTTAACAAATAAGACAGATTGTAAAACCTTCAGCTTAAAATCTAAAACTGTAAATCACACAAAATCCACGCCTAGAAGACAATGTGTGGCTCACAAAATACCAATTTGTGTAAGTGGATGGTGTTCCTAGTTACACATAAAGACACAAAACTTCAATATGATTTTTATAGGAGACACTTTTTATAATATCCAGTTTTATGTTTCACGTGACCTGTGAAATTTTGATTGAGGTCTTCAGAATATACATTGAGAATGCTAAGAACAGCATTTAAGTTATAACACTAAAAAAAAGCTAATTCTGCTTGCTGCTTATTAAATTTAAAAAAAAAAGTGATAAATTTTAGTAAGGCAGGGTAAGATTGCTGGGCACTTTACAAGTGAGCACAAATATATGTTGAATGAATAAACACATTACTGAAGGATGTCTTCTCACTTTGGTGTTATCTCTCGGATATTTATTATTCATCACAATAGAAACACTGGTTAGTAAAATAATAAAAACTTTTGGATTACCTGCTGATGATAATCAGTTTCCCTCTCTTGTTTCTTCCCTTCCTCTATCTTGCCCTTTTTTCTTCAATCTTGTTTACAGCAATTGCTCTACTTACAGTGTTGACATGATCAAGACCTAGTTGGCATTTTAACTCAGAAAATTTATAGTTTAACACATATTATGAAAGGACAGAATATGAATTAATAAATATTTCCCTCTTCTGGAGGGAATTTGGTGGGACAAAGTCTTTTTTTTTCTTTTTAATTCATTTTTATTGCTAGACTTATTGGGGTGACATCTGTTAGCAAGGATTACATAGGTTTCAGGCATATAATTCGACAGTGCATTGTCAACTTGATGTATAATCAGTTCACCACCTAATGTGACTTCTCTTTCCATCACCTTATATTTAGTTTCCCCCCTCCTCTCCCACCCCCTCCCCCTTTCTCCCCTCCCTGACCTACTCATCCCCAAATAAACATTAAACTATTAATTGTGTTCATGGGTTATTTGTTTCTTCATTTCTTTTTTCTTTGCTTTCAGTTTTATATTCCGCATATGAGTGAAGTCATACAGTTCTTTGTTTTTTCTGTCTGACTTATTTAACTTAGCACGATGATCTCCAGGTCCATCCATTTTGTTGTAAATGGCAATATTTCATCTTCTCTTATAGCTGAGTAATATTCCATTGTGTATATGTACCACAGCTTCTTTATCCAGTCATCTGTCACAGGGCACTTTGGTTGTTTCCATGTTTTGGACACTGAGAATAATGCTGCAGTGAACATTGGGGTACATAAGTCTTTGCGGACTAAGGTTTTCAGCTTTTTTGGGTAGATCCCCAGAAGGGGGATTGCTGGGTCATAGGGTAACTCCATTCCCAATTTTCTGAGGAACCTCCACACTGCCTTCCACAGTGGTTGTACCAGTTTGCACTCCCACCAGCAGTGTACCAGAGTTCCTTTTTCTCCACATCCTCTCCAGCACTTGTTATTCCTTGTCTTGTTGATAACGGCCATTCTCACAGGTGTGAGGTGGTATCTCATTGTGGTTTTGATTTGCATTTCCCTG